>WOGR01011686.1:0-10469 GCA_015342045.1 Leptinotarsa lineolata | reverse complement strand
TATTTATATATATATATATATATATATATATATATATATATATATATAATAAGACTTAACGCCACCTGTCTGATGAGCCCGATACTTTTCAGCCCATGTACTACAAGTACATAAGTAGACAGTCGCGCAAAATATAATTATTGAGAAACTTTTAGAAATATTCAACATTGTGATATGGTGAGAAACATTGTCGAAGTTGAGTAGCTTCACATAGGTTGTTATGAGTCTCATTTTGCAATTGTCGAAGCCAGAATTGATTTTTTTTTCATTAATCTATTGTTTCGGCGAACCATTGTCTTATAATAGTTAGTCAACTATTTTTCACTATTAATAGGGTACAACAGTATATTGAACTGAAAATGTATTATTTATTGGTCCTCTCTGAAGCTGTCACGAGCCTTTCATATCCAATCTTGGACGCTACTGATCATTCGGTACACACCTTTTTTTCGAGTGTCACCGAAGAGGAAGAAATCGAAAACACAAGAAGACGTGTAACAAAGTTATTAAATATTTTACAGTCGGTAACACAAGTCCTCTGGCATTACCGTCAGTGTCTTGACCTCCTTGTAATGACGTTTTCCGATTTGCATAAATATTACGCCTCTATACAGTTACTATTAGTCATGAGTAACATAGCATGTGCGATGTGATTCTTTTTGTGTTTAGATTTCAAGAATTCCATTTACTTCAGGAAATCGTATTTCCTTTCAAGCCTGTGTTACGCAAAACATTTGGAGATGGTATTGTTTTGAAATGAACTACAACTGATCATGGAAAGCGATAAAGGCTTTGAATAGGAAATCACATCAAATTTTTCAGTACAATATGTAAATTGAATCATAAACATATGTCAAAACCAATACAAAGGGGTGAAATACACCCAGGCATCAGAATGCCTGTTTGTGCTGTTTCACTTCATTCATAGTTGAAATATCATTTTATGATACATGTTTACATGATTCAAACAAATCATTTATTCTCTTTGTCAATTCAGAACATGAGAGTGACAGTAAATTAAAATTAAATTAACAATTTAAATTGTTGTTGTACTAAAATTGTTCGTTCCGTTAACCAGCTGACGAATGTCAACAATCAGAAGTCGAAACTTGTGCGAGCAGTGGATTAACGAGGCCTTACCTTTCAACGTGCGATTACCCAGCACGGTGGTCCCGACGGAGAATCGAACCCCGGTCTTCCGCTTGAAAGGCAAATGTGCTAACCTCTACACTGCCGTGACCACGGTAAAATAGAAGTTAAAATATATAGGGGTAACAGTAAATTGAAATTAAATTAACAATTTAAATTTAAAATAGGGGTTAACATAGGGGTGAAGGTCGGAAAAAGGGGTGAAGGTCGGAAAAAGTAAACTGGAGGTCACCAGCACTAAGTAATGAGTTATTGGTAAATCATTTCAATACATTTTCAGAATATGAATATTTAAATTTTCCAATATATAATTTTTGAAGCATAATTGAATTCTTTAATTTTTCAGATTGTTTTAAGCTCCATAGGTAGCCGGTTATATAATTTTGACCCGAAAAAAGACGACTTTTTGCGTATGGGATTTTCGATAATAAAGGGTTCTAACATTTAAGTTGTCAGAAAATCTATTTTTTTAAGTTGTTGCTGTATATTTTTCTGAATTTGAAAGCATCCAAATCAAACATTGGCAGCAGTAATGTGCTCTGACATTCAGTACTTTGCTTTCTTGATATGGTTTTTCGGTCGAGAATCGTCTATCTGTTTTTAATATTACTTTTAAATAAGGAATTCTGCATGATTTGTAGAGGATTCATCAAAGTATTGCAAGTTACCCCCATACAGTAATACAATATCGTAATATACTTTCTGCCAGTGAGGTATATACCAGGAACAGGTTTTTCTGTGACAGAGTGTCTGAGCATATAAAACTTATACATGAGAAGCCTCAGTTTTTTCATGACATTTGCAAGGTGGTCATCCCATCTGATGTGTTGGTAGATAATAACTCCCAAATACTTAATCGAGGCTGTTTTAACTATTGACGAACAGTTACATGTAGCTTTGTCGTTGCATACTGGTTTTTTTAGGGTATCGATCTTAACCTGTTGTGTTCTCTGTGACAAATAATTTCGCATTAATTCCAAACTGTGCCCTCGTATTCCGTACCCAAAAAGTTTTCCCAACAAGACATCATGTGACACGGTGTCGAAGCTATTGCTGGATCAAGAAAAACACCCAAACATTTTGATGATTCATCCATTATTTCTATTGTGTGTTCCATAAAATCTAAAACAGCGTTTTCAGTGTTAGCGTTTTGAATGAATCCAAAATGACTGTCGGTTATAACCTGATGCTTGTTAAGAAAGTCAATATTTTCTTGACCGATTGTTCAAAAATTTTTGCAAAATTATTGAACAATTATATTTTTGCCATACAACTATTTAGAAAATGTAAGCAAATATTTAATGTAACCAAACACTCATGTTCACACAAACTCTTGACTAATCTGTTTGTCATCTTACCAAAACAGTTTGTTTTGTTGTAGTAACAATGACATCAGTTGAATCATTCTATAAATGATGGTAATTGAACAATTTCCACAATAAATTTTTTTAAGACGCGTTTCGCTACACACTAGCTCCATCAGCTGGACTGGTACATCAAATTATTCTACAATGTCTTTTATATAACATCAGTCTTACTGATGAATCTTCGGTGTACCAAAATACATCTTAAATAAAATTCATTATGGACATATTATGATCATCATGTATAGTGTTATTAATTTGAATCAAGTAATTAGTCAGTGTATTCATAAGTTGAATTATATCTTCTCGACCTTCTGTGCAAAGCTTGTAACACTTGTAAACGTTTTTCTGACTCAGAGTACAATCATCGTATGCCACTGTCAACATTTCGAGTGTTTTTGATCACTCAGTTCTATTTTGACAATAAATATGATGTGAATTCATTGATCCATTTTTTTGATAGAAAATCGCCGAACACGCAAATCACGTCTCACTTTTCTGCCTTTCACCAACAAATCAAACATGCTAAACAGCAAAAACTGTGAACATATGTTCGAGAGATACCAACATAAAAAATAAAAAATCGCTAATAGAATGTACGTAGCTGGCGAAATTTGAACATGTACCTCATTTTTTAATAGGGGGAGTACAGGGGAAAAGCCGAATTATTGATAATTTTTCGTATGACCTAAAATAACTCAATACATTTTTCAAACCGTTTTCCATGCATAATTCGTTTGCTGAATGGTCTACAATTTTTGATATTAAGCTTATCATCTCCTTTGAGAGGTGACATAACAACTGAATATTTTCATTTACTGACGATATTTTCATGATAACCCATATATTTCGTTCGCTATAGAAATATCCATATATTTATGCTATCTTTTGTCTAAACGATTTGAATAACTGTAATAATCCAAAATACAATTCGACACAGATTTGCGAAAAAATTCATCTCAGAATTAATCTACAAGTTGTTGTTTTTTAGAAAATAATACACTCTATTACTTGAAAATGAAAAAAATTAAGAAAAGTGAAATCATAATATTATTATTTTCAATGATGTTATTTAAATTTGATTCTGTTCGATGAAATTGATCCTACATATGAATTATACATAATAGATAAGTTCAATTGAAATTCTTATCTCAGTAATCTACAAGGCATTTACAAAAACTGTAAAATAGGACACATTTCAATGATTATTTCTAACAGATGAAATGAACGTACCATCTTCAATGTTAACTATCACACAACTTATTATTGTTCACCATCAAAATTATATTTTATAAAAGTCAGTTTACTTTGGTATATTTTATATGCAAATTGGGAAACTAAGCATAGAAAAAGTTCAAATCTCTTTTTAGAAAACTAGATTCAAAATTATATCTACAATATTATACCACAGTACTGTGATTATATAATAGTGATGATAAACACTGACATAGTTCTAGTTGTTTCATTCCTCTCCAAAGAGCCATTGCTGTCGCTTTTGATTGTAAATGTGAATGGTATGACACGACCTTTGAATACTCCTAACATAAATAAACCAGCAGGGTAAAATAGATAGCAGGGCAGAATATAATTGTGAGATAGGAGGAATTAAATCCATAACTCGCTTCTGTGTTAATTATTTATCCAGGTGTTCATATCTGATTATCCGCAGCAACATAGCAATAAATATGAATTTTTTGCTATCTTCAACTCCTGAGATGAACCAGTGGCGTTACCTTTACATACGTTCGATTCCAAGACTACCAGTAATCTATATCAGATCTGTATGAAGTATTTAAAGTTACTCGAAACATTGTGGTTTTAATCAACGAAAATATATACATATGAAGAAATTTGTATTTTGAACAAATTTCCAAGAAGAATTCTTTCTTCACTATCTGTCTTAAAACTGCTCTTTTCCTGCTGCGTTAGTACTGATGATTATCGATCTATATAGGAAAAATAATATAAAAATATTAGCAGATCAAAAACTAAATTCAGGAGTATAATTGCAACTTGGTTGGTCTGACGCAGAATTTGACAGAACTGCCTCATGATATTCTTGGTTTGTGTATCCTTATGTGAAACAGACTCTTATGTTGTATTTTGATTCAGAACAAGCACTTTTCCCAATCACCAGAAATGCAAATTCCTTTCAACGTGCGTTTCAACAACCAAATTGGCGCCTTCAGAAGATGAATAAAAGTACCTATTGTATTTCTGGTGATTGGAAAAGTGCTTATTTTGGATTTATTCTACTCCAGAGGTTTCGAATTTACCTTTTATTATACTTTGATACTGTTTGTGAGATCTTCTCTCTTCTCTTTCTGAAAGGGCGTCTTTTGTCCAAAAGTCATATTATTGGAGTGTCCAGATTGTTAAATATTACTCTTGAAGTGATTCATTTCCGTTTCAAAAATTTTCTTAGTGTGACACTAACTGCATAATCACGCAGCATCTCACCATCTTTCTTCTTCTCTTCTCTCTATATATCTTCGTAGATTGAGAGTGATTGGATTCATATCTCAGGAGAGTTATTTCCCATATGATACTTTTAATCAGTTATATGTTTCCCACTTAATGATGTGAGTCTCCAAATTATTTCCATTCAATTGTTATTGTGAGCTTCTTCAATGGCTCCTAACCATTTCATATATCGTCTCTTAGCTAAAAGTACGCAGCATTCTCGTTTGAAAATAATTTTCCTCCCATCTCGTCGAAAATCTTTCGTCTAAAATTGTTTCTCATAAACGTTGCCTTACAAATTTCGAATCGAAACTGATGAGATGGATTGGTTGCGTTACTTGATTTTCTTTCGTTATCTCATTGATATGTCTTGAATTCTTAATGAAGAGGCAGAATTTTCCCTTGCAGCTTAAATTAATGAAAATAAAATCTCTCCAAATTGTAAGTTCTGAATTTCTGGCACTGGTGTGTTAGATGTCATTCACGACCTCTCTCGTCTGAAAAGTATCCAAGGTATGATACAATTTTCTTTGTCCTATTGATGCAGCTGGATCTCATGTAATCGAGAAGAACATTTTTGATATTCTGCTCTCTACCTTTCCACACACTATTCAAGACCTATCATGTTTCAAGTATTCATTGGATGTTGATGATTGTCCAAACTTCTGATTGTCCTCAAATCTCCCTCGTAAATTTATTATCTTTGGGGTCAACGGATAAATAAACCGCTTATTATTTCTGATGTTTCCATATTTAAACTAATAAAAATGTCAACATGAGTCTATTAAGATATATTTCTTGCTTTCTGATATGACAAAAAAGTAAAATCAAATTAAATACATCGCATATTCTTGTGAAGGTTGGTTTTGGACACAAAGTAGTTGTATGTGTCGCATCAGAAACAAACAATGAAGAAACGAGTTTCTCAATATGAGTTTTAGTCTCTTCAATATAGAAATTCCTCGAAGCTTGATTTGAAATTTTTCTCTAACCTCTAACCTTGATGTTACAAGTGCTGACCAGATTGGTATGAATTTCAGCGCGACTTGTTATCCTAGCATTGCAAAAGTGGCTAATATAGTTTCACATCTATCATGATATTGACCAAAAAGGTGGTTGTTCTACAGATGAATGAATACTGTTCCAAGTCTGTATTCTCAGTCATGGAAGATGCATTCAGAACAATGTGAGACCTGCTTTGATCATCTTTATGACAACAATTGACAACCAAACAACAGAGATAAAACATTAAGATAGGTCAAGCGAATCACAAGTATGTGCTACAACTGAACTTATGTGACCTTGCGTTTTTCTCTAGATTTTTAATTAGAACTATGATTTTTGGCTGTCGATCCAAATTTTTCAGTTATGGTATGTGCAATAATTCTCTTTTTAGCTAGTTTTTCATGATTCTTTATTGGAATAACTACAGTAATTCCTTAAATAAAGACAGAGATAAGTTATCAACATTTGTTTTAACTGATGTGATGAGGAAGAAATTTTGTGATTCAATTCCCATCAATTTTTCATTCAATTTTCTGTTTCGAAATATTGTACTGTCCGCAATTTTTGTCGGATACATTTATTTCAATTATCATCAAATACAACTATATCTTGCAAATACAAGTGTAGTTTGAGGTATATTGAGTTGAACTTTGATGGAATAGGCAGCATTTCTCGTAAACATATCTATAGTCTACATCTTTCAGACTATCAAAATTGCTTGTGATGATCAAGCACTCCAGTAGCGTAGCCTCCATATATGTAAAAAATATTTCAAAGTCGAATTTGACCTTCGTATCAAAATTTTGTAGCGTGTGTACAATTTTTTGGTCAGAAATAGTGTTTTCGACTCCAGCAGCGTTATTGTACCAATATATATTATTATCCGTGCTAGGAATCGCACGTCAGAAGATGAGACCTCGGTAATCCACAGCTCGCACAAGTTTTGACATTTGAGACGTTGGAGGCGACAGCTGGTTAATGGAAAAATAGCTAGTTAACAAAAAACATCTGATTTGATACCCAACGAATTCAACGTCTCGGATAGCGAGAGTATGAGTTCCGAAGTAATTTTGTTCGGTCTCACTACATTCACCCTCTTGAAGTAAACTGATACCTGAGTGTTAGTTTCATTAAATTCCACTTGGTTACTGTCACTTCAAGTCAAAATTAAGACCTAAACTTCTTGTCGCTGAAGATGTCGCTAGCCGTAGATGTTCAGGCATCTCAATGAAAAGAAGAGTGATGTCATCAGCAAAGTATATTTCAATGAAATTTGAATTCCTTCAGTGTTGAATTGATTGATTGACAGATAGAGTATATGATGAAGTAATCTCACATTTTTAAAGTGGATATACCCAAATTTCCGGTATGAGAATCATTTATTTGTGTTGTGAATCAACTGCAAGCAAGTGTTAAATTTTGTTTTGTGTAATAAAATGCTGGTATGAATAAACAAAATAATTATTGTAATGATAATGTCAAAAATTATGAATCAACAACAGTTTGGGATAGTTTTTTCATAAATATATGGTATTATTAAAACTACGTCGTACTACGATATTAGTAAATTTACTCCAGTAGGTATAAGTAAGTAAGAACTATTCATTTATGAATGTGAAAAAACAATTTTGATCAAAGAGAACAAATTTCGAGCTATTAGTCCGTGGTCGAAAGGAACTCCTACCAAACGTTTCGTCAACTTCTTCGGTAGACATTCTCAGTGGTGTATGTCTTGAGGATGAAGCTAAAAAGTCGTTTTCTCATATAAAACTTATGAAAGAATGAAAATGACATGCAATATACACATAAGTTGTCACAGTTAGAGTGACACCAAAAGAGCCCTGATAAACAGATCTGATAAAATGTAATAACTATTTCCTTCATCATTTGTGCAAGATGCTTTTTTGATTTCAATTTTTTTCTACACCATTCCAATGGTACATTTTCTCAGTTCATGAAGGGAAGTCCAGGAAGAATTTTCATCTGAGGATTTTTTTTTCAATTTTTGAAACTTTTTATTTGTCAGCAAATTTTAACATAACTTCATTGAGTGGCTGTGATTTGAAAATGATGATTATATTGAGTACAATATGAAAAAACGTAGGGGATGATCTACTTATGTACTACCTGATAAAAATAAAATCTACTTACCAAACCAATTTTTCTCCGAATCGTGTATGTAATGAAATCGATATAATAGTCAGTCTGGTGGAAATAGATCGAGTAGGTAATGTTGAAACTTATAAATGCTTCTTATTGAATACAAGACATAATTTCAATTTTCAATATAATTCAATTGAATATTTCTTACCTGGGAATATTTCTAAAAGTGATACAATATCATTAAATCACATTTAGCGTTGTTAAGGAACATCGAACTGTATTTACAAATGATCAAATTTTTCGAATTGTCTTCTCAGAGCATTTTCTTCATACTGATATCAAATGTGATCGTCCAGTACATATTTGTTGATGCAATTATTCATAATTTGAATGAAAAAGAAAGTAACGCTGGTAATTCCAACCACAAAATTCTACGAAATGATAAGAAACACACACTTTTTTGTAATCCATTATAAATTACAAACATTTTTACACTTGCGGTTTTCATTTTCAACCATTTGGATTAGATAATTTAGGAAACATTTGCTACATGAATAGCATTTTACAAGTGTTGTTCATGACGAAGAATTTCAAGAAAAAGGTTTTAACAATAAACGAAAACGAGAATGTTCCCTACTCATTCACCAAACTCAAAAACCTGTTCATGTAGCTGCAGTTTCGTAAGAATGTATCATCTTTCCCACCAAGCGATTTCCTAGAGTCTTTGAAGTCCGCTAGATACTCTACAGGACAACAAGAGGATTCGGGTTCTTGTTGAATACTCTTTATGAGCAGGAAAATAGCAGAATCAATACTCCTGGTCTCTCTGGATTGAATGATTCCGTACAGTCTATCTCGTCATGTGTTTGTAGATCTTTTGCTGAAAAAATCCTCACTAGTTTACTTTGTACTATATGTTCAAGAGTTAGCAAAAACATATGTGACTTTCTAGCGTTTCCTTATATAACTGATAACCAGTCCGTGCAAAGTTTATTGTTAAATCATCTGAAGATAGAACTTTCATCGGGTGATGATCAATTGTATTGCCAAATATTCGCCAAACTAACTGTCTATTATAAGACAACAAGTACAGCTGAGGCACCAGTCAATCTAATAATAACACTGATGACCATCAAGCATGACTCAACCTTTGACGGAAGCATCAAACTCTTACGAAAGTTCGAAATACATGAACACTTCAATCCATCAAATCACTATTAAAATCTTCATACAGTCATTGTTCACTGTGGTTCTGACATTGAATCTGGTCATTATTACGCTTTGGTCAAAAACGAAACGGACTGGTTTGAGTTTGACGACAGTCGTGTCACTAAGTTTTCTGGCGAAATTTTGAATTCATTGGAGCCTCTGGAGACACCCTACATTTCATTCTATGAAAGAGAGGACATTGGCAAATCAACATCTTCAGATGATGTGGTACTAAGGTTTTTTCGGATTGTCCTGTAGCTGAAAAAGCAAATACGCCACTGGAATCAATCAAGTCGCCCCGGAGCCCCAATTAATTTTTGTCGTTGTTTCATAATTTCATAATTTGTATCAGGTACTTTTTAAAACTTCAGAAATAAACTATTATTCTCCACTATTCAATATTTTTCTCATTAAACTCATTATTACAATAAAACAGTTTATTGTATGATTTTCACTAAGAAGAGGTTTGACAAAAACCGCGACACGTTTTCATCAAGTATCGGCCATTCCTATTCAATTTTTGTTATTTTCAATGATACTCATTAGTTATTTTGTTACTATACAATTCTATTTATAATAACTAACAGTTATCGGAAATCATGAAATTGAAATTGAAACAAAACGTACTCACCTGGCACATATGATTTCATTTGGTGAAATCTTAATATATAAAAGAAAGTCGTGTTAGTCACACTATTTATAACTCAAAAACGGCTTTACCGATATGGCTGAAAATTGGTGTGGAGGTAGCTTAGAACCAGGAGACGGACATAGGATACTTTTTATCCCGTGAAAAAGAAAAATAGTAATGATGATAATATGTGAACTCAAGAACGGCTGGACCAATTTTTATTATTTTTGTGAATCGAGAATAGGGTAATTAGTATTGAAATATGATAATTTGTCAGTAAAAATAATAATAATAATAATAATAAATAATGATAAACTCAATAATGGCTAGACTAATTTTTATGATTTTTGTCTTTTTGGATTTGTCTTCGTCGGATAGAATAATAAGTGTTGAAAACTGATATTTCATCAATGAAAATAATAATAATAGAAGAACTCAAGAACAGCTATGGACCAATTTTTATGATTTTTGTGTTTTTGGATTTGTCTTCATCAGGAATGGGATAATATAGGAAATAAGTATTGAAATATGATATTTTATCAATA
>WOGR01011685.1:0-10470 GCA_015342045.1 Leptinotarsa lineolata | reverse complement strand
ATGCAATTTATTTTCGGATTCTTCGAAAAATGAAAGCCATTTTCCGAAATTTTTATTTTTTTTCGGATATCTCCGGATATACTCGTCATTTCAGAACTTTCTCAACGGCGTATTGTTAGTCAGGTAAATGCGCAACTTTGTCCCAATTTAACCATCTTCGTATCTCTCATAGTTTCTGACATCCCAATGGTGGTGATCGAATTTGAAACACCCTGTATTTAGGAACTTCTTTTGACGAAATGTATCAGTTCATTTGAGAATGGTTTTGCAAACCGAAACCTTATCCTATGTACATATAAACGTACTCAAGATTGTTAAATTTCGTTTTGAAGTCTATTGAAATAAAAATTGTACAACAATATTGTTCCATATCGTTTTAAATGATATCAAAACCGTGTGTGTGTGTGCCGAGATATCACATAATCCACAATAATTTTCAACGATATGGCACGTAGGTAGTTACTAAAAGTATTGAAATTGAATTTGATCTGAGCGCTAATTGAATTGTTACTTCTATTGGTCTTATGAATAGAGAACCTGATAACTGGTATATTGTTTAATCAATTTTTTCTTGTTATTAGCTGCAATCGGTGAAATATGATAAATCTGAAGAAGGTCGCCTGTTATTAATGTCGATACGTAATCATCAGACTGCTTGTATACGTTGAAAATTCACATACATTGAACCTTACTTCAATGTCAAAGCAATCTGTGAAATTAATTACTACTAATGAAATTTCGAGGAACTGTTTGTCGATTCACTTCTGAGTTCTGAGCAAAAGACAAAGACTCGTAAATTGAGGTTTTCACCACTTTCCAGCATACTTGTTTTTCTACAAGATTTTATTTTGAAGCTGAAATATTATATCGAATATCATTTCACTTCGACTTGCAGGACTTTCATTATGGGGATATACAAGCAAATCAGGAAAATTTCTGAAAGAGCTATGAGAGCGGTCATTGTAGGAAAAATTCAATTCACTTTGAATTTAAATGGTTTGGAAAATGGTTGCGAGAAGTATGGCGTACTTAACCCCATGTTAAACCCCCCGTATCCCAAATGTTATTTGAGGATCGTGCAAAAACATTATTTCAAACATTGATTGCAAAATTAAGTATTCAAAATGAACAAATTAGAAAGTCTGAAATATTGAAAGAAAGTAATTCTTTGTAGAGGAAATCAGAGTTCTCATCAACCTTCTTTGGGTACTTTTACCCTTCCACAATGTATTTTAAAATTTGTTACAACGAGTGAGGAAATGACTCAGCTTACTAGAAGTACGAATAATCCCAATATGATGGGCGAGAGCATGTTAAAATCTCTGATTACCAAACTTGTACCAAGACTTGCCACTACAATTGAAGAGAAAATTGCTAAAATCAGTGAGAAAATAGATAATATTGAAATGAATGTGGGAGATATAATTATGCGAGAGTTGGCAACGCTGTTAAGCAGATTAGAAATGAAGCAGTTTTAGCGACACTTGTCTAGGAAAAAATTCTTTGTTTTTTATTCTTGCTATTTATATTTCCATTTTTTTTACATCTTCAATAAATGGGAATAAATCGAATTATTAAAGCTGAGTTTAACCTTGAGTATACAGGGTTCTGCAACAGTGGCGCGGTGTTCCATATCTCTATTTGAGAAACAGATAGGAATCAAAATTTCTATGATATTACCTTATTGCTCGAGCTCGATAAAATAAAAATATTGGCGGTCACACAGCGTGTTCAATTTTTTCTGGGCGGATCCCAACTGTGTTTTATTAAATGGCAACCTATATTTTTTATCGCTTTTTCAGTTTTTACATAGAAAATAAAGGACACTTTATGTATATCTTGTTTTCGAAAATATTGACGGTTTTCGAGATATCTAATATTACAGGTTTTTTTCCAATATTCGTCACTCAGAATATTTGAAATTATAAAGTTGTACCAACTCCTATTGAATTTCTTTTCCGGTTAAATATTCTACATTGGTAACTCTCTCAAACGCTATATCTGAAATCGACCTGTGATATACAGGGTATGAAAGACCGCTTGCCACATTATATTTCACATTCCACATAAATTCCTTATTTTAAATAGAACACCCTGTATATTATTGATCCATGAGGAGCGCCAACAAAACCTCTACAAAATTCAACTGTTAAAATGTCCAATAAGAAAATGTGGGAATCTTCCAAAGAAAAAAAGCAATCAATTTCAAAAAATTAACTCTATATGGAAAGATGTATAGATCATGCAAAGAAGTAACTTTCAGACACAAACTGAAAAAAAGCCCTCCTGAAACCGCTACTTTCATATGAACATTAAATTACACGAAAAAAAAAATACTTGCGAAACAAATACTTTTATATGAACACTGGATTATACAAAAACACTTTTTCCTATTCAGTTTGTACTCCAAACATTCGTTATGGAATTGAATAAGATGTCATTCATAGAATTGCTACACAATATTGTGAAAGAAATGGTAAAATTTCACTTATTTCACAAATTTCACGAATAAGTTGAATCTACTCATGTCATCAATGACAGTACGTAATGACATTTACTCACTTATTTGATTTACTCTCAGTCAGGAGTCTGGGTATATTTTTAGAAGGGAATAATTTTTGATAGACCTTCATACAAAAAACCTTTCTCAAAAATTAATCTCTCCAAACTTGAAATATACCCCTTTCAATTTGTACAATAAAACTTTTATAGCTTACTAAAATTCAGTTTTGCAATCAACGATCTCTTGATATTTCTCGTTCTGAAATTTTTATATTCCTAATTGCAGTTTTATCAAGCATTTGCTCAGTTTCATACAAATATCTTGCGCCTTTCAGGTGGAACAGGTAATCAAACAGATGTGGAGAGTAAGACCGCATTGTGTTATAATATCATTAACTAATTATCTGTTGAAATTATATAATTTGTATGAATAATATTAGTCACAAAAATCAAAATATTTGTGACCTTTATTATACATGTGTTAAAAACCCATATTACTAATAATATAAGTGTATATTTGCCCATATCGACATACTTAAAATGAAGTGTTAAAATTGAAAAGAGAGTTTATACTGTATGTACATACACAGTTCCAGTGAGTATAATATAAATATTATTTTATTATAAAATATATTTTCACTAGCTAACCAGGTGAACTTCGTACCGCCTTAAAATTAATAAATGTTGTTTTGAGTCATTAGCTGTGTTATATTAACTTTCTTATATTATAAATTGAAAACGAAATATTTTTAGTAGAAATTATTTTTTTTGGGAAAAATATGTTTTGTCTTTCTGTTTCCATCTTTGAACAGAACATGTGGAAAACTAAACTTCCAAGAAAAGAAATGAAATAACTACAATGAAAACTCTCTATAAAGATACAGGAGTTTCTGTCAGATACAAACTGGAAGAGAAAACCTTTCTAAAATTACCCTTTTTTTCTTGTGATACAATGTTCATGGTTCATATGAAAGTAGTTGATTCGAAAGGACCTTTTCCTTCCTCCCAATACATTATCGAACCTGTCACATATCTATTTTTTTCTTTCTCGCCTGAAGGAGGCAATTCATAAAAAAAAGATGAACATCTAATTTCCAACTATCAAGGTATAGTATTATTGTTGATCTTTTTGAAATCTTTGAAAAAGCTTATCATGATAAGTTCGTGTCGTTTTGTAAAAAAAAGTTTTTAATTGTTGAAATGGTTCTCAAGTTGGTTTATCAAACAAGACGGCACGTTATCACTAATCAATTGCGTTCTTTCCAATTTTGACAAAGATGAAAACACAATGAGTACTCTATTTGACCTGACTAGGAGTCGAATATATTAGGTTGTTTCAAAATGTTTGTCCGTTTTGATGGATTAGGGTATAAATTTGCTAAACTTAGAATGACATCATTTTGAAGTAGTGCAAAATAATTATCGCTATTCATGTTGTCCTCAATGAAAAAGGGACCAGTGATATGGTTTCCTACAATCCCTGCCCAAACATTACCCTTTTGAGGGTATTGCTTGTGTTCTTCTCTCATCCAGTGACGATTTTTCGTTGACCAGTAGCGGCAATTTTGCCGATTAGCATGACCGTTAAGAGACAAAGTACACTCATCAGAAAACATAGCGTCTTCTAATTGGATGATATTGTTATCCAACATGTCCAACACAAAAATAAGTTCTTCTATCAAAATCGTCTTCCATGAGCTCCTGAGCAGGTATCATTTTATAGGGATGCATTTTATTTTCTTTCAATGTTTACTATCGATGTATGGCTAACATTGTATGTAGTGGATACCTGTTCACTCACTCATTGCATTGGCAGCTGCTTTTTTATCTGCCCCACATTACCAAACTCGCTAAACTGTTTCTCTATTTTGCTTAGTGTTTCTTGAGATATGGGCGGTAAATTAGGAAATTTCTCATGAAATAGGCAAGCTACTTCCTGTTGTGTTCGGGTTTTATGGGTTACGTGGCAACTAACGTTGCCACGTAAGTTATTCAGTTTTTTAGAGGATACCATCTAAAAAGAACATTGCTATGGTTTTTGCTTACTTTCTTATTATCAATACCTCATCATGAAAAAGGTTTTAAGTATATGGCAATGAGTTTTGAGTGTATTTCATCGAATTTCGGTAACCACATGATTTTAATTTATTTAATCTTAATTGTTGCAATAAACTTCGATAACTTTTTTGAATATAGAATGAAGAGACATTCCGAACGATATGTCACAAGCTTATACTTCCCATTAAAAAAATTGGGGGTTTTACCTGTCATTCGACGGGGATTGAAGGTAGGGGTAGCTTTTTTCCGTTGAAGTATGTCACATCATAACTTAAATTTGACGTGTTTTCGGGGTTTCTTTAAAATATGTACAGCAACAAAAATAATGAATTTATTCCATTTGACTTTTACACACTGTATATTTATTCTACTGATATATACTTATCGATAGAGAATTGTGTACTTGAAAAATTGATGCTATTCTTTTTCTTCGAATTTCAATTTTTTACCTCGTTTCAGTTCATTACTTTACCATGTCGTTGAGCAATTTTCGCTCAATTTTTCTCTGTGAATATAAATTGAACCAGAGGGCTGCCGAAACAGCCCGAAAAATTAACCAGGCATTTGGCAATGACACTGTTAATGGGCGCGCACTGTTCGACGTTAGTTTGCAAAATTTTGTTCGGGAGATTTTAAACTTGAATATAAGCCCCGAAGTGGTCGACCTGCAGTAATCCAGGACGAGGATTTGGTGGGGACTGACCCATCACAAACGGTGCGTGGGATGGCGGAAGAACTGGGCGTCAGCTCCCATGCGGTTTTGATGGTTTGAAGCGTATTGGAAAGGTCAAAGAGCTCGAAAAGTGGGTGCCCCAGGATTTGAACGTTCGACAGAAATTGTCACGTTTCGAGGTATGTTCTTCTTTGCTTTCGCGCAACCGAAAAATGAATCCTATACGATAACAGAAGACATTTAGGACAGTGGTTGGATATCGATGAGCCACCCAGGCACGTCCCAAAGGAAAAAACCCACCAAAAAAGGGTATGGTTACTGTATTGTAGTCAGCGGCTGGTTTGATTCACTATAACTTTCTGTAACCGGGCCAAACCATCACAGTACAGTTCTATTGTGAGGAAATCGACGAAATTTTCCGAAAATTACGTCAGCAGCAGCAGGCACTGGTCAGCACAAAAGGTCCGATCCTGCTCCACGTCGCTCGTCCGCACGTTTCACAAACCACCATCCGAAAATTAAAAGAATTGAGTCTCGGAGTACTACCTCACCCATCATACTCCCCAGACCTCTAGCCAACCGACTACCATCACTTCAAGCTCTTCGATAACTTTCTCACCGGTAGAACCTTCACAAATTAGGACCAGGTAAAAACGGCCTTCGTCGACTTCATCGAATCTCGAGCACGTAAATTTTATGCTGTCTTACGTTGTCAAACGTGCACTGATTCAAATGAAGCTTTTTGCGATTAAATTGAATAAGTGTTCACCGAGATATTACAGTTTATAGTAGACTCATAGAAACGTACATAAAAACTTATTAATAGCAGTTTCGAGAAAGTTTTTTCTTCCAGTTTGATAATGTCTGCCGCAGTAGCAAACGAAACGTCAGGTATGAAAACTTTCCGACCACTTTCAATAAACCCGAAAACTTCCGACAATTTGTTAATTTATCATTTGTTTTTGGATTGAACTGCTAGCTTGATGTTGAGCTAGCAAAACCCAACCAAAGAAAAAAACATTCTCTTGAATCAGCCTACGTTATAATTTTATACTGAATTTAGGCTCATATTACCCCCTATCGCCAATTTTATATGCGGTGTTTGTTTTTAATATGTAGGTCCTGCTAGCTTTACATTTAAGCTGGCAGTACCAAATCGAAATCCTTCACTTTTTATAGAATTTGAATTCGAAATAATGTCATTTGTTCTGAAAAAATCAGTAGATTCTGTTAGCTTGACAGTTAAGCTGGCAAAAACAAATCAGAATCCTTCACTTTTTGGAAAATTTTAACTTGCTTTAAGGTACATTTCGATATCGAACATTTCTTGCTTCTCGTTTGAATTGAATACACACATGGAATGTCGGCGATAGATGGGAGTAGGAGCTTAAAATTCTCTCCCACATTTGAAGAATATTTCCAAACAATCATTCTTCTGTTCACTTTCACTGCTGGAGACAACTGTGTGAAAGTCTGACAGACAGAGATTTTGTTCTGACAATTGTCGAGTGTACTCGAAGCATACAAAATGGGCTTCGACCACCAGAGATTAAACACTGTGAGAAATAGAATGCTAATAAGTTTATATCCCGTATAGAATTTCCACTCCACAATCGATTATCTGGGAAAGGGCACCACCCAATATTCCCACACTAGAATCCACAATGCCGGAAATTACTTTTCAACAAAGTCTAGTCAGGCGAATTTTGAAACAGCAGGAGTCTGGTGCCCTTCATCGTACTTAAAAAGTGCAAATAACTATAGACCGGTCGCTTTGCTATCAAAAATCATGAAGAAAGCCGTAAAACACCATATCCTTGAATATCTGGAAGGCTTTAACATCTTGAGGTATAAATGACGAATGTTCAGAAAGTTCCATAAGTGGCTGATTCCACCAATCAGGCAATTTTTTTCTTTTGGAGTTATAGAGTTGACATGAAATACCAAATTCAAGATATTCAACAAACTTGGAATCGGGTATTTCAGTATTTTCGTCATTATTTACATTTTTGAATTGGGGTTAATTATTCTCATGAAATGAATATTTTATCATTGTAAGCTTTTTGTATCAGAACCATTTTTTGATCGACTGAAAATCAGTTTCTGCCTCATGTTTTGAATGTTTATCCACAGTACGGGGGTTGCCTTTTATATTTCTGGATTTGAGAACAAAATCAAATATTAATCATCGAAAATCACTTTGTTTTTCAAAATATTCCCCATGAAGATTTATACACTTTTTTGCATGCGTTTGAGTCAATTGTCGAAGCTTTTTTGCCACTCTGATTGAGGTATCTCCAAAACATGCATTTTGAATGCAGCAACCGCCTCTTCAGGTGTCGAAAAACGTTAACCTCTCAGTTTGTTTTTTACGTACGGGAATAAAAAGAAGTCATTCGGTGCCAAGTCAGGACTATATGGCGGATGACTCATCAAATCGACGTTTTGCGTGCTCAAAAATGCAGTTGTTTGAGCCGATGTGTGAGAGCTCGCATTGTCGTGGTGAAGAGTGGTGAAAAATGGTTGTGTACCACTCAGAATTGACTGTTCTGCGTGGTTCTAGTGGTACGGTTGCGAAATGACCAGTTTTTGCGAAAAAAAGGCGACCATTTGCTTGGAAGTGCTCCGTACGCGAACAACTTTCGTTGGATTTGGCTCATCTTGAAACACCCATACAGTTGACTGTTGTTTACTTTCGGGCTCCTATGCCCGATTCATCACCTGTCACGATGTCATAGACGTGTTTCGAAGTACCGCGATCGTATTTTTTGAGCATTTCCTTCAACCAATCGACACGAGCCTTTTTTTGAGCGATTGACAAATTGTGTGGGATACAACGCGAAAAAATTTTTTGACAGTTAAATGTTTATGCAATATTGAATGTATGCTGGTCCCACTAATGCCTCAGGTTGTTTCAATCTCACGATATGTCACATGACGATCTTACAATATCATTTAGCGCACAGCATCAATGATTTTCGGAACAATAACCGATTTTGGACGACCTTCTCGAAATTCGTCTTGGAGTGAACTACGACCACGATTGAATTCACCATACCATCGATAAACACTGGTCCTTGGAGCTTCATCGCCAAAAATTGAATTAAGTTCATCCATGCACTGTTGCTGAGTTAATCCACGTCGAAAGTTGTAAAAAATAATCTCACGAAAATGTTCACGATTTAATTCCATTTTTGGGCCGAGATGAATCTTTTAATTTACTTTAAACAGCACAAATAGCGCTAGTATGTCAAAACGTTCTGAGTACGTATAACCTCAAAAATGTCCAACTTTCACGAGTTGTCAGTTACCAGATTGCAACACTAGGGTTACCAAATCCCGAAACATAAATGGCATTCTATCGTAACGTTATCTGGGAACTGCCTTTTTGATTTGAGGACTAGTAGAAGGCGTTTATGGCATTGGCGTGTATAGAATCTTGCTTCGGGGAGGGGAATCTTATTTCGTTTTAGATTCTAAAATATATCTTATAAAAGGGCAATACTCTGTCCTCAACCAAATTAAATAGTGATGAAGTCACTGGGGCGGTACTTCTGACATCAAAGGAACAATGCATTACTGGTGTGCTTCAAAAACTGAAACTTTTTCTCCATTTAATTGATCTTTTTTCTGTTTTAAAAGTTGCCTATAAAGTAAGATTTTAAAAGTAGTCAGATTTGTTTTGGTGAAACAAAAAATGTCTCGGAATCATTCTCAGTGAAATTATTTATTCTTACACGAAAATGATACTTATTGTGATGAAATTTAACCTTTTTTTTTCATATCTTTCCAGCATTGAAAAAACGACCAAAACACTTGCTTCTTTTCGTAAACCCGTTTGGTGGCAAAAGAAATGCCATGCAGATCTATGAAAAATACGCAAAACGATTGTTCCACATAGCTGGAATAGAGGTGACTGTGAACGTGTCGCAAAGGAAGGACCAGATCAAAGATTTTCTCATTAATCATAGCTTGGATATTTTCGATTCCGTTGCTTGCGTAGGAGGTGATGGTACAGTTTCGGAACTATTTAACGGACTGGTTTTGAGAGAATGCCGGATTCGAGGGATTGATCCAAATGACATTAATCAGTGTTTACCCAATCCGAGAGTGCCCGTTGGCATTATACCAGGTAATATCTTTCAGATGGCTATTTGAACTTATATTTTTCAGTCAAAACAGGCATTGAACCTGAAAAAAAATAGAATGGAAGTGAAAATTGAAACAGGCTTTCAGTTCATCATTGTAAGAAATGTCGTATATATAACACGTGTTTTACTATGCAATAGCTTCTTAGATAAGTTCAATGTGTCGTGCCGAAAGTATATGTATGTATCTGAGCCCACATATTATCACTAACGGAACCTTCGAGAAATCGGATGACCAGTCGTAGAAAGTCTGGTTACAGTAATAATAATAATAATAATCTTTATTTTCCATTTGACGTATATAATACATGTATAGGAATCGTCAATTCACACATATGGTAACGCCACAATAGATGTACATATATGTATATTTAAATTTGTACATATAAATGATTATAAAAATAATGATATATAAAAACAGATCAAATACAAAATTAGCAAAAAGCATTAAACAATCGTAAAAATACATTTACAAACGTCATACATTAAAAAAGAAAAAATTCGGCCAAATCATAAAAACATCCTTGAATTAAAAATTTTTTCAACTCTCTACTGAATTCATTGCAGGTGCGTGCCTCCTTTATAAAGTTTGGTAGCTTATTAAAAATCATTTTTCCCATCACAGATGGCGAGTCTGATGAAATTTTGTACTTGCAGTACGGAATATGAAAATTTGATTTTTGCCTCGTATTTACATTATGGACATTTGAGTTCAGCAAGAACTTATCTTTATTCTTGAAAATATATAGAGACAATTCAAAAATATAAAGACTCACAAGAGTCATAACCCTGAACTGCCTGAATAAACTCCTACAAGAAATAGTGCTGTTAACTCCAGCTACTATTCGCAAACTTCAAGTATGCCCATTGTGAGTAGGAGTAGTTGTTTTCTGATAGATGTCAGTCCATTAACCTACAGTGAAGGGAGTTGAGACTAGCCTGAACGAATTGTTTCTTCAAATGATTTGATTTATAGCCAGTCTTCAAGTATGCCCACTGACTATATGTGAAAAGATGACTAAGAAGTGATTGCCCTTCAGCTGGTGTTACAGGAAGGATAGTTGGGATCGTTTAGTTAACGTCCATCTC
>WOGR01011684.1:0-10470 GCA_015342045.1 Leptinotarsa lineolata | reverse complement strand
TAGCCCAGTTATACCTCTTCCAATTACCTTGTCCAGTTATACCTTACCTTTATATTTTGACAAGTTACTTGAAAATGGTTTAATAAACCAAAACCGGTGGTAACGAATATAAAACTTAGTAGAAATCAGACAAAAGTTTTTTCTTCATCCTATATACCATATTTTCTGCAGTCAGACTGAACGATATGAGACAATCATCAAGTTTGCTGCAAAGTATAAACTGTTAGAATGCAAACATATTGGCCGTTTATACCATTTCAACGTTTTAGCTATACGGTCCTTCTTTGTCAACGAATAGGTTCATCACTTATACTCTATTAACATGTGTTTTTGTCTTTTCTCGTGTATCCTAATTTTAGTGTTGTTCATAAGTCATTACTACTTAACAATTCATACTTCTTATTGGGTAGGAATATACAGTTTGTATATCTTGAGATGTCAAATAAAAGTGTTTTAAACATTCAATGAACACTTTCTTCGCATACACACACGCACAATTGATTTTGTTTCAACATATCAGTACATAGTTTTCCAGTAGAAAAGTCTACAGAAAATTTCAGGAATTCCTTCTGATCAGTACATCAGTGACATGTTACAATAAAAACGGTGCAGTATAAGTTATTCGAGTCGATTATGTCTTTTTTCAGATTAACAAAACGGAGATTACAACCCATAGCATTATCTTCGATTCTGGTAAATATTGGTGAACGAAAATAAAACGATAACTTGGTGTTTGTGAAAATTCAGTCATGAAATTTGAAATTTCCGTTGAATCCCAAACACCCCACTTTATGTTTACAGAAGGAAGAGATTCACTTTGCAAATTATGCCAGAAGGTGCTATAAAATATTAATGGTTCCATCAGTCGTGGTACGTGACTCAACTTGAATTGCATTCAGATGGCAACTTGATTATATCTGTGAATCAGAATTTGTAGTATTGTTTCACTAATTCGGAAACTTGCGATATTTCGGTGATTGTAATTGGTTTACTTGCAGTCAGGGGCTAATTGATGCCCTTTAGTTGAGCAATTTGTATAAGATGCATGTTAGGTGAATCGAATAACAAAATTATAGATGATGATTATATCCAAAGCAGATACTTCTCAGCAGCTACATATCATGAAGCGTACGGGATGTCAATTATAAAACCCGTCTACATATCTTTCAGGAAATGATATGAAAAATCTTCAGACGCCCCAATTTTTTGGGATAGTTTGTAAAATTATTTCTAACCCTCCAACCTACCTTTGGAATCTTCAAACGGAATGAGTTTAATTGACATCATTTCACAAGGCTTTCAATTTTCATTCTGATTGGTTCAGTTACTTTTACAACAATAACATTGACAAACACATGCTCACTCACTTACTCATAAACTGCTCGAAATACTAGTAAATATTGCCCTACATTTATGAAAAGTTCTTTGGTAATTGGCTGACATGTTCCTGTAATTGGTCTTCTGAACTCAACGATATCAGTAGACTCAAAATATCCACCGGAGATAGAAGTCCAATGATTGGAATCCGATGGTTTCAGAGCACATTAAAATCCAATCCAACCAATTCACAGATACGGGAATCCTTCAACGATTCTTTTCGTGTCACTGAAAATGACTCAGATTCTGTTAGATTCCATCTAAAAAAGCCATCCAACTGATTGAGGAGCCAAAATACTAAATCAAAAGAAGCAACATCAGTAATTCAGTATATCAAAGGAAGGAAGTATCTACAAATACTTGCAATTTACTGTATGATATAACACTAACTGTGCACTCTAGATTATTTCACAAGCACTATGTGTCAATAGAATGCATCAAAATACAGCTGCTCAAGTTGAACTGAAATAGATTTCATACTACACCTTTCAGAAATTGTTATCGAAAAGAGAATGAAATTTCCTTTATTATGAACGGACGAACGTGCATTGAAATTTTGCACGTGGACGTGCATGACGTGGATGTGCATGATCGCACATGAGAAAGGAAAAAATCGTCTTTGATCAAGACAATATGATATACCGTGCCACATGTCAATTAAAACACTAGTCAAATTGACCCAGAAATATGAATTGTTAAGTAGTAATGACTTATGAACAACATTAAAATAAAGATACACGAGAAAAGACAAAAACACATGTTGATAGAGTATAAGTGATGAACCTATTCGCTGACAAAGAAGGACCGTATAGCTAAAACGTTGAAATGATATAAACGGCCAATATGTTTGCATTCTAACAGTTTATACTTTGCAGCAAACTTGATGATTGTGTCGTATCGTTCAGTCTGACTGCAGAAAATATGGTATATAGGTTTATTGGTATATTGGTATATTTGTTTATTAATCCATTTTCAAGTAACTTGTCAAAATATTAAGGTAAGGTATAACTGGACAAGGTAATTGGAAGAGGTATAACTGGGCTAGTGGAATTAAATAGTGCTTCGAGTCAATCAACTGTCGAAAGTTGTTCATTCAACTCAATCCACGCGTACTAGCAACTGAAAAAAGTGAAAATAGTTTAATAAACCGAAACCGCTCGTAAAAAATTGAAAACTAAGTAGAAATCAGACAAAAGTTTTTTCTTCATCCTATATTGAATATGAATTTTAACAAAATTATCAGGCTATCAATCGAACAAGAAAATATGGGCAGTCAAATGAAATGGGATGTAGAGTTCGATAAACATCACTAAAAGTTGCCGATTTCGGTTGCGAAGCTTTTTCCAACAGGGTCTTCCGAGGTTTGACAGTTGATAACGGCGATCTTGTTGAAGTTACATCTGTCAAATTAGTTGTCATTTATTCAGTCTATTTTGCCAAATCATCATTGACGGATATAGCATTCATGTGCAAATAATAAAATTGTTTTATTGAAATGGTGATTTGTTTGGGAAAAGTATTGCGCGCTCCACCCATTTCACGGTCGCCATAATCGTTCTACCCAGAGGACTATTTGCAATGTGGCGGATGAATTTTGTCCACTGGTTCAGTAAATGATCCACCAACATCCGTATGTCGATGAAACCTGAGATATTCCGAACACATCGCCGCTGTCTGTGAGAGTGTGCAGGAGAATCCGAGGCAGTCGACATAAGAACTTGAATTTTCACAGATCACAACTTGGTGAATTTTTGTTTGAAGGTAGATGACAATGTTTCGTGGTGTATTTCAGCAGTTCGGACTACTATATTTATTCATTTTTTTTCACTCGTATTTTATTTCACTGTGAATTCTTTTCAAGTTTTTTGCTTAATATATTTGTCATTTTTAGCTATTCTTTTAAATTTCAATTGTATTGTTTATTTCAGGGATTTCAAATCATTTTATATAATGTTAGACAATGGAAGTCCGTACTGATGAAACTCAGAGATGGAGTTGTCAGAGATTGTTTTTCCCAAGTTAAATTGAGTTGATCGCTGTGGAACTAAACACTTCCTTGAGAGGCAGGGTTGCTCATATGAGATGGGTCATGAAACTCGATTTTTGAAATATTTGAAAAACACTTATAAGTGTTTTTCACTTCACTGAATATTAATCATTATTGAAAGGTTCTTACAGGTGATAGTTTCACATAAGTATTCGCTCAAAGATACACAGAATAAGATGTCCAAATATAACTCTTGATTATACAAAAAATCTTGTTTTGATGCATCAATTGTCTGAAAAAAATCAACCTTGAAATAGGGATTGAAAACATTCAGTCCCGATTTCAGTCCTGAAACATTAGGAACGAATTAATCTTATACAAAAAAAAAATCAAAAAAATGACCACAATATATTCACTAAATGACTTAAATAAGTGAAAGGGATTATCAACATAACCCAGTTAATGTAACCAATCCACAACAATAAAGGATAAGAAAAGATTGGTTATACCACCACTATTCAACAGTTGTCAAATTTTTTGAACTGCATATTTGCTCAACCTAGTGACAGGTTCACTCTTCGAATCCGAATTCAGCGGCACAGTGGAACCTCCTCAACGATGATGCAAGATACTTGGATTATGACTTAATTTATTCCATGGAACGAGGCAAACTTTTTTTTGTGGAAAAAACCTGAGGACTTTAATCTTCGCTTTCGATGAAACCCCAATTCATCAACGAATTAAATATCGATCGCTTTGACCTTAATCCACAGTGATCACAACGAAAATTTTAGATTTATCAGAATCACCGCGATTACGGTCACATTCTACAAAAACCTCCTTGGGATATTGAACTCTCCACCTTCTAACATGAACCTGTTCATTTTTTTGATCCCTCCTCTCATTATCTTTCTCCTCTCATTATCTATCTTCACGTTACTTGTGAACCAAAGATGGCATATGCTAGGAGGAACAACTGCCAGTACCGGTAACACGGAATTATTAAATTACCTTTGAACACTTTATGGATGTCTAATTTTGTCATACATATAGAACGAAATGACAGTTACGAATATCTTTACATCTCACTAAAAGCCAAATTGAAACAACAGATAATATATCAAAGAAAAAATATGTAAACATTATTTTTCATTCAGTATCCAGAATTATTATTGAATTTATCTTTGCCAGCCTTATGTAACTTTTGTCTTGTCATTTTTTGTTTCTTGTCTCGTTTTGATCAAAATGATCCAATTTCTTGCCTTTTCAGGACAAACCTCCTCTTGCCTCGTTCGAGATCAGACTAAACGAAGCAAGAGAGAAAAATTTCTTGACTTGGCAGCAACACTATTGAAAACATTATTGCAAGAGTTCACTTGCAAGTTAACAATAAAAAAGTGCTCAAAATCAATTTTGAGGTTGACACAATAAATATTACGTTATCTAGTGTACTGTTGTTATATCAATTGATATATGAAGGAAGTTCAAAACTTTTCTGATTTATTTTTTTTTCCAACATTTCGGAATTCATTAAATCCATCATCGTGGCTCAAACATCTGTTTATTTATATTGAAAAACGTTGAATATAAGCAAATAACATAGGTACGAAATATAAACTCATACAACCAACCAGATACACATAAGAAAAATAATAATCATTGATTTTTTGAATATGTCTGTCATTTCATGAGTTCATTTAGTTAGTCCTCTTTTTTTTAATAATGAATTATTTTATTCAATGTGTCTGTTAGTCTTCATTTTCGTTTATTTTCGTACCTTCGTTGTCTGTTTTATATATTTTCAACGTTTCCTTAACATGGATAAACTAATATTTGAGCCTTGATGATGGATTCAATAAAGCTCGAAACGTTGGCAAAAACTAAATTGTTAATCTATGAAAACAATTTTGACCCCTTTCCTATCAAATAAAAATCAGCATTTGAAAATATCATTCGGATCACCAAACCTCGCAAAGTTGAAATATATAGCTTCAAATTTCAGTTCTGGTTTGACGCCAGTGTGAAATTCATCAGGCAATTTTGCGAAACAGGATGCTAATTGAATTGGCTTTAAGGTATGGAAGGTCTTCAATATTAATTATAACATGGAAAATTGATGTCTGACGTTATTGACTGACCTAGTTCAATTCATACATATCAAATCAGGTAAATTGATGTAAATATAATTCAAAACATGAGTGGATTCTCATTCGTGACATAAAGTTGTAATTTTATGAAAGAATTGAGTGCTTCATCTTATATTGTTATTCAGATCAGTGCTGAAGATTCAATAGGACTAATATCCCATTCCGAAACATCGAGTTTTGCCATTGAGGATGACAGTGTTACATATAAGTGAAATTTTGCCACTTTTATATACTATAATTTGTAGCAATCCTGTGAATGATATATAATGTGATGTATAATTATATTGTATTTTATAATTGTATGATTATAATTGAGAAGTCATTTAGAAAGTACTTTTTCTTTCGTGTAATTCTGTGTATATAAGAAAGTAGTTGTTTCGAAAGGGCTTTTTTCCAGTTTGTGTCTGGAAGTTACTTCTTTGCATGAGCTACATATCTTTGTAAAGAGTTTATTTTGAAATCAATTACTTTCTCCCTAAAAAAGTAGGAAGCCAAAACCTTTGTCACCCAATATGACCCCATTTAAAGATTTTTCTATGATTATGAATCAACAACTCTCCAAATCGATAACTCTACGAGAATACTAAACTACAACAATAAAAGCTCTTACATTTATACCTTGCAGAGTGCCGAGAATAATAATGAAAAATAAATTGGAAATGACCCTAATCTACTTGATGGAGAACCTTTATGCGTCTTTATCGGAAATGGAAAATTAGTATCCATTAAACTCATAAAAGTTTCCATTTCCTGCAGCGGAAAACTATAACATATTATGGTAGATAGTAAAAGAATATCGTAAACTTTCAAGCTCATCCAGTTGATAACTCTAGCATAGATGCATATCATGTCTTCAATAAAATATATTTAAAAAACACACTTGCATTTTTTTCTTGTTTTACCAATTGATGTTCATAATTGAGGTTATCAGTTCCATTACATGGAACTAATAACCTTAATCACGTATGGGACTTATTAGTAACTTCTCGAGTCACCTAGGGAACCATTGCTCTTCGTAATCCCATCAGGCACGTTACGTAACAAAATCAATTCCCTTTCAACTAGCTAGATTTTGCGAGAAAAATATCTAGTCGAAGAGGATTTTTTCTTTCTGTTCTGCTTTGACTAGCTATAAGCATTGAACATTATGGTAATATTGATATATTTAGCAAATGAATAGCGCAAGAAAACTTATGAAATTAATGATTGTTTCAAAATAAGTACATATTCATTCTAGCAGGTTGCTGAGTTGACGTTTCGATAATGGGTGATAAGTTCACCCATAAATAATCACAATGATCGTCCTTATACTCTATTATCATGTTCCATCATAAGCTTGTTATTACCCGACTTTTCATCAATATTTATCCAACAATTATGATGTGTTACTTCATGGAAGCTTTTACACTGAGCAAATAGTAATATAATATTATCAGGATGTAATCAGGGCGTGAAAATTGACAAAGAGCAAACACATTAACTCTAATTTACTCATCTCTTCAGAGTTGTTTCCTCAATATTCAAAATTGAGCAAAATTTCAATTATACAGGCTATTGAGATCTTCAATATCTCCTCTCTGAAATGTACATGTTGCGTGAAGGAATTTTAATGAAAGTCAAGGTTTTCCAATCACTGCTAGTTAAATGCAGAAAATTATATTGAAGATGGTTATTAATGGTCTTATACCCCGGAGTTCATTTATGTATCGACTCTTCCTTCATTCCAATAAACGATTTCTTCATTATAGCATATATTTTGCAGAAAGCAATACATTCAGCACTGCATGGTTGTTAAAAATATCGTCATAGACCACCCAGTAAAGGCTGAAATATCAAAAAATAGGACCAAAGATTTTAGAATGAGAACTTATTAGCTGTATGGAGTTCAAGTAATGCATAAAGTTGTTTCAGTTGAGTATGTTACAAAACAAGAGTAATATCAAAAATGAGTGGAAATTGTGATAACGCTAATTTGTAAAATAAATCATTGATCCCTAAATTGAAAATGTATCGATAATGGGTTGAACAATAAGTGAAATGTCAATAATATACAAACAATGCAAAGCAACTTTGAACAATTCTTGTTAGAAGATTCCCTATTCAATTCTTTTGAAGTCTCATGAATAACCTTTTCTCTGGGCTGACTTCTGTATAGTTCCCATAGTATAATTCAATATTTTGAATATTTGGTTCTGTTGAGGATCTTGTGGAACTTTTTGATGAATTTTTACGAGGGAGTTTCACTACTTTTATATTGTTCGTCTGTTTCCAAGAGATCAGCTGATTCTACAGGTTGATGAGATAACCTTGTTGAAACAGGTAAATTCGTTTTCTCTCAAAATGTCTTCATTTGACAGAGCGTATTCTCAAATTTCTCTACATAGAGATTCCACAGAGTAATTCAGAGGTTCATACATCAGTATGGAAATATAAAGAAAAAGTGCATGATGACACTCCTAGGATCAAAATACCCCGGAGGTAAGATAGCTTCTCAATCGGATCTCCGGGTGGGGACTGATTCGAGATCATTTTATAGATGAGGTAACCAGGATTCCTGACCGTGATGGGAAATACGCTAGTCTTCTGGATCTATACCTAACAACCAATCCAGAAATCTACACGGTCATCGTAAGGTCTCCATTGGGATCTTCTGACTATAAACTCATTTCAGAAATGAATGGATTACCTATAAATGTTGGGGAAAAACCTGAGCCGCGCAAAGTTTGGCATTACAGATATGCTGAGTGAGAGGATCTTCAAGACCATTTTAGAAATTTCCTTGGGCTAGATGTTTGTTTCAGCTCTAATGATCTATCAAATTGTACTTCTAAAGTCACGGAAGTTACTCTATCATTCTTGGATGTATATATTCCTTTTTTTAATGAAGCACACTTCTAACGGCAAACCTTGATTCTCTTCTCTAACGGCAAATCTTGGTTCAACAAAAATTACGAACAAGCTGTCGCCTCCAAAAATGACGCCTATCGGCAGTGGCGCAAAAATCCCAGTGCCGAAAACCGAATTGGGTTTGTTTATGCTCGCAACAGCTGCAAACTTAGAATAAATGATAGCAAAGAACTTCACAATCAGAGAATTAGGGATAAACTGCTTGCCAATCTCAACGGGTCCAGATCATTCTCGTCGGTAGCTGAAACTGTTAATCCACAATTCCAATATCAACACAAGCGGATGGTTCAACTGCAACAACAGCCCTAGAAAAATCAAATCTACTAGCTGATAAATTTGCGTCCCATTCCACAGTCGATATTTTGGAAATGGTACCACCCCCTATTCCCACACCAGAATCCACAATGCCGGAAATTACTTTTCGACAACGTCCAGTCAGGCGAATTTTGAAACAACTCAATATAAACAAGGCGTCTGGACCAGATAAAGTGCCTGCCATCGTACTTAGAAAATGCGCTAATGAACTCGCACCAATATTTTGCAGACTTTTCGACCTGTCTTACAAGAGAAGGCATCAGTTTTCTCGATAAGTTTGTTGGAGGTTGAAATGGACACCAGTATGTCTTGGCACAATTATGTCGCGGTAATTGCAAAAGCTGCTTCTCAAAAGCTTGGAACACTCTTCCGAATCAGAAAACTGTACACACCTCAGCAACTTTTAATGCTTCATAAAGCTCAAATCAGACCCTCTTTGGAGTGTTGTTCTCATGTATGGAGCTCTCCCCTAAGCATACCCTGAAGCTTCTGGATTCCATTCAGAACTGATTGGAAACGCGAACATCACTTGCAATCTTGATAGTCTAGAATATCGGAGAAATGTTGGAGATTTGTCTTTCTTCTATTGATACTTTCACGGGAACTACACTGTTCGAAAACTTTTCCATTTGGAGAACTGCGTTTTTGTGAAATGATTTTCCTCAGAACGTTTTTTCCAAATGGTTTGATCTCCAGCGATTCAAATCCAATTCTAATCGCTACTTTCGCACAGGCACCGCTTTTGGAGCGCCTTAAGGATTTTCCTGTGTAGAGCTTGTATTTTGTCCATAAAAAAAGTAATCAGTAGAGAGTTTGCTATCACTAACATTACAAAAATAGTGGGATGATGGTCGATATTATTCTCTCCTTTGATATATGCAGAAATCTTCATGGAAACTTCAAGTGAGGTCACTTCAACATAATGAATATGGAAACCGTTCAATTAGCATTATCTGACAAATTTTCGAAAACGGCTAGTGTGGAAAAATTTCTCCGAGCAAATCAATACCAGTGACGGCACGAGTCAAAAAATTAGATATTGTACGAGAGGCATTCATCAAATTGTACTGGTCATGATACATGGCACATATTGATATTTCGAACTCAGTTGGAACATTAATTTTCTCAGAGTTATATCACTCGTAGATGCAGTCGTCTGCATTACTTTTCAACATTTTCGGTGGTATTTTTGTATATAGACACGTACACTCCTCTTTTTTCTGAGTTCATTAGTACATCGTTCGATTGTTTTGTTTAAACGCGTCGTGTATTGTTATTTGTTTAAAAATGCCTTACACTACTGCTGAAAAGGTTTCAGTTATTGCTTCATTTTTTGGCAACGACCAAAATACTAATAGAACATCAATTTTATCTAACGAGCAAAACCCTGGTAAACACCTAAGCAGAAATCACGGTCTAGATTTGGTTACAAAATTCAGGGAGACAGATTCGGTTTTAAATAAAAAAAGAAATGTTCAGAGACGGGTAGTGAATGACGATAATGCGATTGCAGTGATTGGTCAAGTCATCGCCAATCCAAGGTTAAGTACCAGAGGTTCATCAGCAATGGCAGGAATAAGCCATATGAGCGCATGGAGAATCCTTAAAAGCCACAAATTCCATCCTTACAAAATCAAACTTGTTCATGAACTCAATGAGGATGATTTTGACCAAAGACAGGAGTTTTGTAAGGGCATGATTGGGAGATAAATGCAAAATCTCGAGCTGCTTTATAAC
>WOGR01011683.1:0-10470 GCA_015342045.1 Leptinotarsa lineolata | reverse complement strand
TTTCAGAGGTTTCTAATGTGGTGTCGGAAATAAACACATTTTTTGTGCTTACATTGCAAACACTGGCTGATCTCTACGAGACTGATCAAAAGAATGTACTACAGTATTTTACATCTCAAAAAGTATTATAAAAAAGTTCGCATTGCACCATTGCATCCGTGCGGAGCCTAGGCGGGTCGCTAATTTGCTAATAAATAACGCTGAAAGACACAATCATGCAATTTTCAGCTATGGATTTTGACAAAATAAAAAAATTCGAAATTTTTGATATTTTCAAGTTTCATATGTGTATATCTGGACAAATTTGGAAGTTGTATTTTTTTGTTGTATACGAACATGTTTTCCATTTTTTAACAATGTTCCCAGTGATGAAGTCATATACGCCATAGCTTCAATGTTGCTATTAATCTACTAACTAGATTTGTTTGATAATTTACTAAACCCCGAAACCGGTCGTAAGAATAAATAAACGTAGTGGAAATTAGACAAAAAAGGGTTTTCATTCATCTTATCAAAGTGATCAGTTCCACAAAATAAATGAGTCATCAATAACACAGAGCATATTGAAGACTGGCTGTAAATCAAATTTCCTAAAAGAACAATTTACTCAGGCCAGTCTCAACCTATCTACACAGTAGTTTTATGGACTGACACCTATCAGAAGACAACTACTCCCCTGGCTAAAACCACGAAGGGCGTTGGATTATATCCGACAGGTATTAGTGCAGGCTTCTTCACAGAAATAATTCCTGCATATGCTGTTAGTTATACAACTTCCGGATTCGATTTTTAACTATTGGAACACATTTGAAGACCGGTTTCGAGCTGGTTGGCCACTCGTATGTTGACTCTTCTCATAAACAATGTGGAAAATGTAATTTGATAATTGCAGTACAATTTTTTCAGCATAAATAATAACTTTCTTGCGGTAATTTCACCAAAACATTCGAAACATATTCTTTCTTGTAATAATTTTATAACCATATGTTGACTTGAATTACTAACAATGACAATGGAATGAAGTCGAAAAGGAGCTCAATATCCAAAAGAGATTTTCAGTCAACTGTGCGGGCCGAAATCAAAAAGGTTTGAAAAATAGTAAGCTCCCAATAGAAACTTTTTTCAGCCAACCAGTCATTCTCTAAACTGAATGGAAAAAAGTTTCCAGCAGTATTTGACTCAAGTCGAGAATAAATGGACCAGTGAAGTGAATTATTTCCCTAGGAAGAAACCGCTTACAGAAACTAATCTTTATCATTTTCACCAATACATCGAACGCTCTATATTCGTGAACGGGATTTGGAAGGGCGAACGTAAATTTTTTCAAATGAAGATTTATTTGCCTATCTGTCTGATTTTAGTTATTCCTCCCTTGACATTTCCACTCCCTACGTACGTACGACTGATGCTTTTTCACGTCCTTTGGAAGCTTTAAATTCAACTTACACTTTGATTCCAACTGAGGGAAATTACATTCATCGATGAAATAAATTCAGATTATCTGGTCTCGGGAACGAAAAATGATGTTTGGAAAACTTCAAATTGAATGAGTTATTTCATCACCTTTCCCAGAATGGAAGAGGTGGAATGTTCAATATCTACTTGAGGTTGAATCCTTTTCTGTAATACTTTTTTCAGTTATGCAGTATTTGGCTCAATCTGAGTCTTCCGTCGATACCATAAAAGGCGTTTCCATAATGGGAGCTGTCACCGCCTTGACTATCCTGGGCTTCTCTAACAATGCATTCGTGGTTCAGCCCAACACCACTGATGCGACCTATAGTGGGCCGAAACAACGCTATCTAGTGTTCGGGTTTTGTTTTCATCTAGATACTTGCAGTGAAGGCTGTAATGAAGGAGAGAGGAAGAATCATTTTTGGCGATCAAAGTCGAAACTTGCTTTGTAACGTTTTCGTAGGAGGAGAGATCGTTTATTCTAAAGATGTCGAATTCTATGATAACTCAGGTATGATCCTAGATATTTTCGTGAGACTCAACTCCTTCGATACATCAAAAAGCCAGACTGCATAATTCTTTCAGTCTCACCAGACGTACGGTTCTTGCATGAAAAATGGATTTCATTCAACTTCATCTCGTGAAAAAACACTGAATATTAGTTCAAATTTAATGTATTAGTGGTGAGTAGTTCCGAGTCGAGCAAATCATGAAATATAGTCAAATGAATTATTATAATTCAGGATGTATTATTTCGAAACGTACTATATCATGCATTAGATGTTCTTCAGTCAACCAATATTCATTCTATGTGAGATATCCGAACAATGATGTTATTCAAAAGTTCAAAATTTCCAAGTAAACGTTTATATGAAGAATCGGATGTACTAGACGTCAGATAGCTATATTTCAAAAAGAACAATATCAAACAATGTAAAAATAATATAATAGAAGGCGTCACATTCAATTTCAATGTCCTCGGGCACAAAGTTCCATTGGACAACGAAGCTATTATTATTTATGTATAAAATTGTATAATAGTCTACCTCTAGACATTCTGGAAAGTTGATATATTTACTAATTCAAAAAGAAATTGGAAAACCTCATAAAAATACCCCAACACAATCAATACACATTTGGAGAAAAAAATGTTTACTAATGTATGTTGTGAACAAGTGTGTATGTATCTATTTAAATAAACCCTTTCGTATGGATAATACATTTTAACAATTATTTGTACCAATTTATATCAAGCATACTTATATTATTATGGCAACATCTCAATTTCAAAAAAACGTAATTACTGAGAATAGAACTAAAGTGAAAAATGTCTTAATTGATAATAGGAACATTGCGAGATTCCAAGTTTTAGTGTATACGTATATCTATGTTTGTGAACAAGTGTGATTGTGCTGTCTGTATAGATTGTACATTTCATTTGTGAATTATATTGTTGAATCTCAACAGTGTGTATCTATAATATTTATAGTATAATGACAAAAAGTCTTTTCTTGGAATTAAGCTATTACTGTATGAATTTCAACCACTAACAAGTGTAAACTTCAGTGGAACATCCTTGTGCTTATTTGCTACTTGTAGTTTAATTATTATAACCTGTAAATATCTGCAAATAAACGCTATATATCTATCTAATACGCGTCTACAACAATAAAACTTGTCAAAGCCCAGGTACTCTGAAAATATCTATAAATATTTAACTTCACCCTGTCAATACTTATATTGATCCAGCATAGTTTTCTTGCATGTAAACCAGTACTCATTATTTATTTTTATTTTTTTTAGCTCATCGACCAGGGCGAGGTGAGTTATCCCATTTCTATATTGATGGTTTGCCATAGAACGGGAAAATGGTAAGTATTCATTACTTCGATATGAAGAAGTCGAAATTTAATAGTACTACACTGAATGCTGCTGAACGCGAAAAATTTTGGAGAATATACTCCTTAAAAAATGTTATCTGTCAAGCTTTCGGTAAATTTATTACCTTCGTCAGAACAATAACTGGAGAATAATAAAAAAACTGAAACAAAAGGAATAGAAATATGAAACATAACACTTTTTTAATTTTGTTCTGAAAAATAATTTCCTGAAAATCCAAAGATAAATAAATAAGTACTATTCTGATCATTACAACATTGATTTCAATTTAAGAGCAACCGGTAGACAGCTGTTTCAGCCTGCTGGGCGTCGTCATTACCAAGCAGGCGGTCCTCGATTGAAAACAAAATGTGAATAACCAAGAAGAGTACTTGATAAAAATAACTGTGTAAGCGCGAGCGAGACCTTAGTGGAACTACCTATTGGTGTGACACTCAATTCAGCTAGAAACATGTGGATTCGTTTTCCGATGGCATTTCAGGGAAGCTTTCAAAATTCCTGCTAATGCAGTTGTAACTTGATTGGTCGAACCACCAACGCTAACATTAAAACTTGGCAAGCTCTCTTGGATATCACACCAATAGGTGGTTCCACTTATGTTTCGCTTGCTTTTACGCAGTTATTTTTATCAGGTTTATTTCTTGGTTATTCACATTTTGCCACTCCTGATTATCGTATGAGATCTTCGACAGCCTGGGATGCCTTCACAATCCATCTCGGAGAGATGCGCGCCCCCCCTGAGGCACCCCTCTCTTCCGGCGAACTTGACGCGGCAGTTGAGCGCTTCAAACTATCTGTGAATGATGCGTTTCAAGCGGCCACCTCTAGGGAGGAGTGTCCGCTGAGAAGCTACAATGAGTTTCCCCTTCGTATCAAAGCTTTGATACGGGAGAGAAACCGTGTAAGAAGGCTTTATCTTATCAGCAAATCTTTTTTCCTGGGGATAAAATCGCGGCAATCAGGATAGCCAATCAAGTCAAGCAGGCCATCATTAATTATCGAAACGAAAGGTGGGCGGATCTGTTGGAATCCATTGAGCTTGGGGATGACCAGCTTTGGTGGGTCACCCGCAGACTCAAGAGGAACAAGACTGATTCCTCACCCATTCACGGAGAGTGCGGAGTGTGCTACTCCCCCGCCGACAAAACGTTGGCTTTTGTTGACACGATGGAACGCCAGTTTCAGCTCAACATCGACGACAATGATGACATCGACCGCGATATTCTGTTGGAAGATCGGGTTCACGATATCCTTGAGGAGGAGGATGTCCAGCTTCTGTGGAGGAGCTGAAGGGCTACATAGGGGCTGCAAAGGCTAAGAAAACTCCGGGAGCTGATTTAATAACAAATAGGTTGTTGGAGAAGCTTCCGGACAACTGCGTCGATAGTCTTCTGACTATTATAAATAGCTCACTGGCTCTAAGATACTTCCCCAGAAGGTGGAAGCATTCAATCGTTGTAATGATTCCAAAACATGTCAGAACCTGTTGTTTCCGCAGAATTATCGCTTGATCAGTCTGCTGTCCTCCGTGGCTAAGTTGGCTGAAAGAGTCGTTCTGCTAAGGCTCGAAAGAAGTTGTGGACCGAAATGTTCTACCTGATGAACAATTCGGCTTTAGGAAAGAATACTCCACCGAGTTGCAGGCTCTGAGATTGGTCGAAAATTCGATCACGGAGTTGAATAGTACCGAAAAGGTGCACATCATCTTTTTAGACATCTCGAAGGCCTTCGACCGTGTATGGCACGAAGGCCTTCTGCACCGGGAGCTCGAGATCGTCTATATGCTGCGTGCATTGGACTAGCTCGAGTGCTGGTACCTCAAGTGGAAGATCCAGACAAGACTTAGGCGATTACCATGGGAAGAACGATATCTTCTCCGGCCATGAATGTGAGGGTCTATAGAAGGGAGATCAACTGGGCAGACGCGGATCAAGTACCTCGGTCTTCTTATAGATCGTAGGCTCACCTGGAACCCGCACATCAAATCCGTGAAGTTGAAAATCCAGGATCGAACTCAAAGTCTGTATACAAGCGGCTCCGTCAAACCTCTCCATTCTGGAGAGATGGCAAAACAAGTTACTGAGGATGATCGTAAATGCTCCTTGGTTCATGCGAAATGAAGCAATTCGCAGAGATTCACAGCTGCCTTCCATTCGGCAATCTATTTAGGCGAGAAATCAGCGAGTTTTCGAAAATGCGGAGACTCATGATAATCAATTAGTCAAGAAAGCTATAGATTATGCTGTAGACGACGCCTTCCGATATAGAAGACCCAGACTCTCAGTCGAATGAGGTCTCCATATCCTACGTTGAAGGGTGAATAATTTTTTCATCCAATTCACCCCGGCCAGGCAGGGGTTAACTCATGAGGGCGGCACGGATGTCTACAAGAAACTTCATGCCGTCTACTATACCTTCTATCAGTCCTCATTCATTTGTCCTTCTGAAAAAAGACAGTTGTAAGGGTAAGGGAGCTAGGCTCCACACCTGTTTTAACTTAAGACGCTATCGGTTACATTTTGCCAAGTATTTTTTTCTCATTCTGTGATCAAAACGTGTCGTGTGATATTGGACTTCTTCAAATATGTATAGTATTTTACTATACTCTCAGTTCGACCGACATATTTTTTTGCAATTTTTTTGACACATTTTCGTAAATCCAGGATTTCATCATCTCATTTTACGGAGTGTATACAAGTAGTATCAAAAGTTATTTCTATAGTCAATTTCATGAAAGTCCAGATCGGAACCTCTTTAAAAAATCTCTAACTATGAGTCTTTTTGCGGTCGAGAATTTATAAAGTTAGTTTCGAAATTTACCATTCTTTATCTAATTTCTGAAGTAGCCATAATCTCCGTTTGCATCGGGTGCAAGTTGGAATTTTTCGATATCGGATTCAAAACCATCAAATTATTTGTTTCCAGAGAGCCCCACAATTGAAACTTTTTTCAAATATATGGTTATGGAATTCATGTTCTAATAATATTCTATGAAATGTTGATTTGGATAGTCATGATCTAACGCAGCTTATCTCATTCTCATCTCACTCATTAATATTGAGAAGTTTATTCTCATCACAATAATCAATTATAATAATTTCTCAAATAGCATGATAGCTTTTGTTTATGAATTTATACCAAATGTACTTGATACAACTTTGTCAACTTCTCCAAAAATGACAAATGAGTTCAAATCAACCCCATTTGCATAGTGTAGCATCTGAATAGGATCAATATCAATTTTCAAATAAAAGTGGTTCCAAACCGAAAATCAACAGTTTTTTCATAGTTTGCTAAAAATTAGTTTCAACTTTTCATTTTAGTTCAGCTCATTTGATTGAGTGAGTGCTCTAAAAATACATGGTTCTCAATTGAATGTGGTTGATAATGTTACTGAGTGAATACAAACAATATTTTCTCAGAATATTAGCGATTTGGATATCCATTTTTTGAAAAAGTATGGATAAGCTCAAAATCTAAACCACTCCCAGAATATTCGGATGAGTTAGTTTGAAATGAATTGAAGAGTTGTGACGTGAAAATGAATCTATGCATGGATTGAATAGTGAAATGAAAATGAAAATCAACTGGATATTATGAAAAAATCCAACAAAATGAAGGAAAAATCAAACCAAGCTACTTCATGCCGTTACTATCCACAACTATATTCGAATGATGCTTAGCCTAATTCTGCTACATGGAGCTTATTTATAGTTCACTTGGATCGTCCCCTCTTTCATTCGGTTTTTCAGTTCACTGTCTCGAATACCCTCTGTCCGCTTGAATTGAAGTTTCTGTATCTTGCGGATCTCACATTAGCCTGGTTGAATACGTAGTTGTTCGATGTGAACTCATACGCAGCTTCTCTGCACTTTCTAATGCACCAGTGTACTTTCCTATGAATGACTTCAGCTTCAGACCTCTCGATGCTATGACGACGGGTCCAACTCTCTTTTTTTTGTATATCAACGACTCATTAAAAAAAACCAAGAATACAATATATTGCTTTGCTGATGACAACACACTTCTTTCGTTATTCCATTTGGATCCCAAGACATCGGCTCCGGATGCACATCTACAGGCAGCAGGAAGTTGCATATCTTAATGAAGATCTAGAAATGATTTCGTTTTGGGGTGGAAGTAACCACCAATGCCACAAAAAACTGGGCATCGCTTTTTCCAAAAAGATGGATGTCTCTGTACCGGATATAATAATGTCAGGACAGACAGTTGCGAAGGTTGCTTCTCAACCGAACCAGAAAACTGACTACATCTCAGCAACTTTTGATGCTTTATACAGCTCAGATCAGACTTTCTTTGGAGTATTATTCTCATGTATGGAGCTCCGCTCCTAAGCATACCCTAAAGCTGCTGGATTCCATTCAGAAAAAAGCCACCCGACTGATTGGTGACGTGAACATCACTTTTGCAATCTTGATAGTCTGAAATATTGTAGAAAGGTTGGAGATTTGTCTCTCTTCTATAGATTCTTTTACGGGAAGTTTTTAAGTGACTTAGTACATTTCATTCCACCAAGAGCGGTACATATCAGAAATATTTGACGGGCTGTGGCTGCTCATCGTTTTGAGGTTCAACTCAGTAAACTTTGAATTTCGCTGTTCAAGAACTCTTTCATTTGGAGAACTGCGTGGAATAAACTTCCTGAGAACGTTTTTCTAGATCTCCAGCGATTCAAATCCTTTGTGAATTGCTACTTTCGCACAGACACCGCTCTCAGAGCGCCTTGTAGTGCTTGTTTTTTGCACGGTACGTTGACCGAACGAAACACCCATTTTGATGAAATCATTCTATTATTTGCACTTGTTCTTGCATTCTATGTCCATCCATGGTGATTTTTCAAAATAGACAGATGTTACTTCAATAAGCTAGAGACTATCAATTGTCAAAGTTTGAAAGTCCCTGTTGGAAGACCTTATAGTATTTGAAATATACAGATATTGGATAACAAATTACTGGTTCTCAGAAGTATTGAAGTCATCACTTCTGATAAACATTGTTTCTCCTCTCTGAACTTGATTTTGATATGAACAGATTAATCAACAATTTTCATTTACACCCTTTTTCGGAAGAAAATAATCGAAACAATTCCCAGTTTTTCATACTTCTAGTAAGTGTAACAAGTAGTTTTGTTGAACAACTCTATCTGAGAGAAAATTTTTCAACCACACCATCGTTACTCGATGTGTCAGAATATATTATTTTATGCCACGGAAGATTATCAAGGACTCGTCTTAGGTTTGTCTGACACCCCATCCAACGTAAAATACGTCCAAACTCAACAATATCATATTGAAAGCCACCGGATTTAATATATTTCGCTGACACCTGGAGTATGGGATTTAGAAAATAAATTAGGATTCTCCTTTTCCAGCTCTTTTCGCTTTCATTTATTTCAACCGTACTGTCTCCTTATTCAAATAACCTCTTGTTATTCGCATCCATCTTTCGACTTTTTATTTTTCGGTTACCATTCGTGGTGCGTCCTATCTCGAAGTAATAGAAATTCCATCATAATATCGCATTTCTATGAAATATGAAGTGAATATTCTGAGGAAATCCCTGGTATTGTTTGTTGGATATTGTTTTTTGAATGAGCCCAATATTGAAATTTATTCAATTGCTTTCCAGTGTGTCTAACGGCTCGAAAACTTTTTGGCATTACGGAGAAATAAAATATGGATCGTCGATATGATGAATTCAACAAATTAAATTCGGAAGTCATTATTCTGCAGAGTAACAGGAGTAGTTGTATATTGAAACATGTAAACAAGTAATCATCTTCAAGAGGAAGATTGAACTTATATATTTCTTTCGAGAAAGTCCTTGAGAATATCATTGCTATTGTTGAAAGTTCGATACAATTTATGCCTGATTCCTCGAAGGGACTGGTTAGGGAGGAAGTCAGGAATAAAATTTCCAGGAATATGAGAACAGATAAACCAAAATATTTATTAAACGACGATAAAAACAAAATGAAACTCATCAAACGCTTGAAAATAGGTCTTTTATTTGAGAGCCGATGAAGGTAACAAAGTAGTAATTCTGAATAAATCGGACTACTACGAAAGGGTTGATACTCTCATCACTAATGGACCTTATGGAAAATCATCTAGAAACCCGTTACCGAAGATGATTGCCGAAGTGAAAGGCATCCTCGAAAAATGTGACAACATACTAACCCCAAATCTGAAACGGAACTAACAAATTTCCAACTTAACGGTGTCAAAACTATATTGTCTCCCAAAAATCCATAAACCGAAAAAATCAATCCACCCTATCTTATCAGCTATTGGAACTCCTTCCAACTAAATAGCAAAATGGCTCACTATGAAATTTGAAAGCTTGCCTATTGCGGAACCAGGTTTTAGTATCAAAACTACCTAGAGTTCAGACAACATACAAAAAGCAATTGTTCTGCAAGAAAGTGAGCTTTTAGTTCCTTTGATGTGAATTCTTTATTTCCTAGCATCCCAATTCCAGGTGAAAGGTTGCTTTTACAAACAATAGGCGGGAACAACTATGAGTTACCCCTTGTCCCCATACTTGGTGAACCTATTCATGAGCAAATTCGAAATAGAATCCAAAGAAACAAAGTATTTCACTGGAATATGGCTGGGGTAGAATAGAATAGAATACAAATTTATTCTGTAAGCCAAAAAAGATTGGATAGAACATGTCAAAAAATAGTACAATACAATCAAACACAAATAACAAAAGGGTAATAACTTAAGATATAGAATAAAATATTGGAAACAGATTGCTGATAGTTTAAGAATTCATCAATACTGTAGAAACAGTTTTTGCAGAGGAATAATTTTAATTGTCTTTAAATTCTGAAGGGCTTTCAATTGATTCAAAATCAGTCGGTATTTTATTATATAAGTCACCACCTGCATATAAAGGAGATTTTTTATAGAGAGACAAATTACATATAGCAATGCGGAGGTTTGAATTATTTCGAGTGGAATAATTGTGAAATTCTGCATTTGTTTTCAATTTACTTTTGTTGATACGGATATAACTCAATAATTTATATAGATATATTCCCACTACTGGTAATATATTGTTTTTAATAAATGAGTCCCTACAAGTTTC
>WOGR01011682.1:0-10470 GCA_015342045.1 Leptinotarsa lineolata | reverse complement strand
TTAAGTTCTAGGCAATGTCTCATTTGACTGAACGTCAAAGAGTAGAAGTGTTAATAATGCTAGAATGTGGGGACAAAACTAGAACCCAGAAGAATGTAAGTGAAATGTTCAATAATAAATATCCTGATCATAACATTTCTCAATCTACCGTTAGTAGAACAGAAACGAAATTTCGTTAATTTGGGACTGTCAAAGATATTCCAAAACCAGGCAGGAGTTTATTGATTAACGATGGAAAGAAATTGGATATTTTGGTAGACATCGAGGAGAATTCACATAAACCTACCCGACAACTTGCCGCTAATTACGAATTATGTCAAAGTTCGATATTGCTATGTTTTGAAAGTGAAAAGTATCACCCTTATGGAGTACAATTGGTATATAAACTCAACGAAGACGATCCAGATCGCAGAACTGAGTTTAAAAAAAATATATTGTTTTTCGACGCGTCAAATTTTCTTCAAATGGAACCGTCAACAAACAGAACTATCGATATTGGAGCCGAGAAAATCCCCATTGGATGATGGAAGCCCACACTAAATATCCCAGAAAAGTAAATGTTTGGGCAGGGATTATAAATAATTGCATAATTGGACCATATTTTTTCAACGAAACATCAACCGGTGAACGTTATTTGGAGTTTTTGACTAATTTTCCAGTTCCAACTCTGAAAAGATTCTTTCCAGATAATGATAATCCGTGACGTTCGTGCAACAACGCCTTTATTATTGTCAAGAAACAAATGGCTGTTAGTTTGAACATTTGATCTGCGACTTCCGTTAGTTGCACATCGATTGCTACTACCTAAATGAATGATTGAGATAACATAATTTATTCAATTTTTTTATGCATGCACGAAATTGAAAATAAAATGGCTGTACAGAACATCGAAAATCCTTCATAATGAGGTATCACTTGACCCCCTTCTGCAATGAAAAAAATTGGGTTATTTATCTTGATAAGAAACTATTCGCAGAATTCCATTCATGCAGGTAAGTGGTGAGGTTTCAGATTTAAACGTGGTGATATATTCATAGGGACGCCACTATTATTTGAATAAAATCCGGTTTATTGACAAATATGAAATTCTTAGTGACTTTTCTACGTCTTTCAACGAATTTTCTGGAAAGGGTGTGAAGTGGGTCAAAACTACAATTTCGATGTCCTCACTGTTTACGAGTGGTTTTTTTCTGTTGATGACAGACGAGAAAGATTCGAAATCACAGCGGTTTCTAGGATATCTTCTCAGAATAGTTTTATTGGATCTGTGTAGATCTGAAAATTTTTCTGCAAAAACACGACAAGTTCTGTCCAATATCTTATTGCATTCACCATAAATGATTATTGAATTCAGGAAATTTTCATTAGTATACCCCAAACGAGACATTTTGCACAAAAATAGAAAACTATAAAATACTTTTCAATTATATCGCATCAAATTTTGATATATTTGTCGTAACTCAATTTGTTTACAAAGCTTTTTTGGTTTGGTATTGCTTCGAATGATTACCATTTCAAATATTTCCAAAAATTGGATATATATCGCCAGGGTGCATTTTATATCTTTGTTTCGTCATATCTGAAAATAATAGAATAGTGTATGGTTTCTATTTGTTGTGTTGCTCCAATTTTCTCGATGTTATGATTTTGGTGGAAATATCGACCAGCCTGTAAATATTCTCGAAAATTTGATGAACTTGTTAATGACTTGATGCTTACGGTGTAATTCTGTGAAATTTCACATTTTCAACTGTTATTGTCTATGACTTATGATTTTTTCAGAGTGGTGTTGTAACTGTCAAATTTTAAAAAAAAAAATTAATATCTCCGAAACTAACAAATTTGGGTATAGGCATTGTTATACAAAGTGGACCTAAAATGTGCAGAGAAATTGAAAAATGTAATAAAATATACAATTTTATTTTTGAAATAAGGAAGTTTTCCTCAACTTCCGGTATAACGGAAAGAGACCGGAAGTTGAAAATATTCTAGTTGAGAAGCCCATTTTGTGAAACCAACTATTACAAAATTTCAAGTTTTTTTTCCTGAATCGTTCTCCATGTATTCCTAACGAACTTTCGTTGTGAAAGACCCTGTATATTGTAGGTGGAATGTAATGATACTATTTTTGAAATTTCGACTCAAGTTCCAGAATTTTTCCAATTTTTGGCTTTGAACTTGAAATTTAAATCAAATTTCGACTTCATGTCAAAATTTTATCAAATATCGATTCTGAACTCGAAATTTCGTAAATTTCAGTTTCTGAAAAATCACATTTCAAGTTCCATATCAAGACTTACTGAAATTCTGATTGCAAAGTCGTAATTCAATGAAATTCTGAGTTTCAAGGGAGAATTTCATTTAAAATTTTCATGGAAGTTGAAATAAAATAATATCTTTTCCAATTTCGATTTCATTTTTTGATTTTTTGTTGAATTCTGGATTTTATTGAGTTTTAACTTCAAACCCAGAACCCTCTCAAATGCTGCCTTCAAATTTGGAATTGTATTGAATCTTTTTTTCTACAATTCGGTCCTTTCAGGCTATATTATCGACTCTTTTACGCCTCAGTAAAAATAATAAGAGCATTTAGACACTCACAAATTATCCATGGTTCGTTTGATACAAGGTGACAACGGATGTTTGTTTTCAAAATATTCTGGATATAAAGATCTCATGGTGTAGTACATATCTATTTTCTGCTTAACATTCTCAATGCTGAACTTGTTCATGATCAGGAAACTTGTAATCGTGTGATCATCTGAAATGAAAATCATTTGTATCATTTACCTCATCGTGAAAGTGGATTATAATGACTAGTACACTCGTCGATTCGATTTGAACGGTTCAACAAGTTATTGGTGTATAACCCAGTCATATCAAAATAATTTATTGTTCAAATTGAAGAGGTTATATTTTATTAGGAGTGATTAATTTTTCGGGAAAGAAAGTTTTCGGCTTTCTACTACTCCATCTTGTGTCTGAAAGTTACTTCTTCGAATGATCTACAATCTATGTTTAGAGTTTTCCTCTTTTTAAAATGATTGCTTCTTTCCTTTCTTTGGAAGATTCCCACATTTTTTGTATCAAGATGGAGTAGTAGAAAGCCAAAAACTTTCTCTCCCAAAAAATTTAATGTTAATGCAATAATTCATATCTTAACCAGTTGACATGAATTCAAGAGCTCCTTTTGTTTGTATAACAATAAACAGGTTGTCCATAAGTAATGGATAAATTAATCTCCTACAAATTCACAATTTATCTCTAAAATCCTAAAACACGTCAATTTCCAATTGATTGTAATTTGGATAGTTATACTAAAGAAAAACTGCTTACCAAACAACTGAGATAATCTATTGAACTGCACGTTAGAAACCTACGAATCAGCATTATAGAAAGTGACCTCAGCAGTTTCTTTACTCTTGATAAACTGAAAAATTCTTCCAATCTGTGACTTCATCTCAGAAGCCAATATCTTTCTTCAAATATAAAAAACCTCGAGGGTACTGGAATATTCATTTTTCAGGACTCATGCCTTAAAGATGGATGTTATGAATATTTTGGAACATAACTGAAAAATTGCAAAACAACAACAAAAAGTAGACGATAAAATAAAAAAGCAAAGTATGATTGTGAATTGTCCCTCTCATACTATCAAGAGTTGATCGAACTGGTGCACGCTGACAAAGAGGAATCCGGAATCGCATATCATGAAATAAGTCCTAACGAAAAATCAAAGGATATAAAGGGTTCAATTGAATTCAGCTCATCAAATTTGGATGAAACATGTGAAGAAATGAAAAATACCTGTGGCAAAGTACAAAAAAACACCTTTGTAGCTACAAATTTTGAAACACTAGAAACGTTTGGCCCAATTTGAGGTTTCAAATATCGCCATCCACACACTTGCGCGGTGCGTAATCGTGTTTTGAATTTGCGAACAAGATGGACATCAAGTTTGTGTCGGCAATAACGTTCCATACTATCTATTTTTATTACAAAGATGAGAAAAAATGTAGGGTTCTCCTTTTCAACGATTCAGAAAGTTTAGAATGTCTTCATATGGAAGTAATCCATTTTCATACACCAGAGCATAAATTACAAGTGAGCGTCCACAAACGTGTAGGTGCAACGCATGCACATCTTGCAGAGTTCCTTTGATTTGAGCCAAAAAATTAGATCAGGTCGACTACAATCACTTGCAAGCCTTCCAAGTCAAACCAATATTTGGCAAGCATGTGGACCCAGCTTAACAAAACCAGTATTTTTAGTTTTGTTGTTACTCCTTATAATGGTGTTGTTGATGGTCTGCCAGTTGAGCAAATATAAAGTCTATTGATATATTGGTATATTTGTATATTGTCATAATGATGCCAGATCGGATTTTTAGAACTTTATTGAGTTCGCTTTGAGTGCTCCTGTATGACATTATAACAGTTTCCTGAACATAATTCAACTTGAATGTGACGTGATGAAGTGGTAGCAATAATCGATAATGGAATATGGATATTTATAACAATATCAATGATGGATATTTATTATACAGGATTGAGAGGCGTAAAAAACAAAGCGTTGCTATCAACATTCATTTGAATCTGGAGGAGTTATTTTCCCACTACATGTAGTACGAAAATATAAAACTTTCAACGCCGGAATCATGATTAAAGAGAACTGAATCCGGTCTGGTAGGTCGTGTTCAAATGGAACCTAGTTTATCGATCATTTCAGCTGCAGACGTCATCAATGGTATCCGCGTTAATTGCGAGGACAAAGGTTATATATTGAAGTCTCGGCAACGACTGACACAGACGAAAGTTTGATACTTGAGATTTCTATCGACCACGGGCTATCAGCCCGAATTTTGTTGCATCAAAATTGATATGTGTATTTTATGAATCATCAGATACATCACAAATTTTCCGATGTTTTCGAGTTTATTGGCCGTGATATGTAAGTTTTTATACCTGACGTTTCGTCAGGTAAAACATGTCTTGGCATGCTGGTATCCATGTCTTGTCAGGGTTCAAGCGATAAGAAAGTATCCTTATGTTTATGTATTCGTATTAGTCCTTTGAAATGGTACAATTTAAGGACCGAATATTGCATTTTTGGAGAACGCAATTTTATTTTTGAGACATGTGTATGGGGTCAATAGAAGCTCAACCTCAAGTTTATGGGGTCGCCTCTCTCATCTCTTGGCCGGCATCTTGAAAAAAGGGGTGAAAACACTTTATTCGCGATATTTCGGAAACAATGCATTTTACAAAACTTTGTGAAGTCATAATCTGTGGCAAATTGTTTTGCCTACAAAAATACCCATTACTGAATTAGGAACTGAAGAAGTAATAAGCAAAAAAGTGAGAAAATTCCTTTTATGCTCTATAACTTTTTTTATACATTTTATAAAAAAATCACCTTGGACCAATCTTGTCGATAATCTTTCGTGGAAAATAGATTTAGACTGGCTTTGGCTCAGAATTTTAATCAACGTCAAATGTGGAAGTTTGAGGAATGACAGTAGTTAAAATTGGAGTCATAGTTGGAAATGCTTCTTCAAATTCATTTTCTTCCATTAATTTTGATATTTCCATAATGTTGCTGCATGTTTCGCCAGAACAATGGTTGCGTACTGTAGAGCATTTTAGGCCTGCTTTTCTGCAGCCACATATGCTTTCACAGTTTCTTTTGCATCTGCAAGAAATCAATTTCAAGAGACCGGGGGGTGCTGGAGACTTGGAAGCTTGTATTGGCATCAAAACGTTTGCATGCTTTTTGTAAATAAAACCTTTATAGCAGATAATGATGTCTTGTTTACCTTCGTTAAAGATTACAATGTCGTCCTTGTACTTTGCCTTCAATCGTTCAATACTCGTACGCTTCTCTGGAATGTAGTCTCCTCCAATGGATTTCATTAAACCCGCAAGTCGAAATTGGCACTTCTCACTATTCTCATGCAAGTAAGCAAGAACATTCTCCATAGCATTGTCAATTTCATTTTTGCGCTCATTATATCTTATTTCGTCACTCCATTTTTTTAAGTACAATTGCTTGCTGCAATTCTTGTGATACCTAGCTCCAACATTGACTAAACTAGAAACATTTGCTATGCGACTAGCAATGTAATGGTGAAGAAAAGAGTTAAGAATGAATGAGAAAAGTTCTATGAATTCAACAAAAATGTTGTTGGAATGTATTTACCATAAAAATAAATCAAAACTAAGTTAAACATTTCGTTTCGACCTGATTCTCATGAGCATTGACGAACCCGTAACGAAGCTATAACAGCGTTTCAAATGAATGAAACTGAAAAAAAACTTAAGAAAAAATTTTCCTCAAAAGATCATCTAAAAGATTGGTCCGAAGTAACTTTTTTGTAAGATGTATACAAAAAAAGTTATAGAACAAAAAAATTATGAAAATTTTCCTACATTTTTGCTCATAACTTCTTTAATTTTCAATTTAGGGCAAAAGATTATAAAAACATATTTGTACGCAAAACAATTTGCAATAAATTATGATTCAAATAATTTTTTGTAAGATGCATAGTGTTCGAGAAATCGCAAAAAAGTGTTTTCACCTCATTTTCCGAAATGGCGGCCGGGAAACAAGGGTGGCGACCCAACAAACTTCAGGTTAAGCTTCTATCAACCCTCCACACATGTCTCAAAAATAAAATTGCGTCCTCTGAAGAATGCAAAGATCATTTAACATTTCAATAGACTCAATGGACTCTTTGAATAGCCTCGGACAGTAACCTCTGATGTTATCAAGAACGTGGGTGCGTTCAGAGACAATGCCATGGCTGCACTCTGAAGAAGCATGTTTTGCAACTGCCTATCCATCTGTTTGGCTGTAGTGACAACTTCTTCAATGTTGAAGCTTTTTCACATGTTTTCGATGCAGTACCAACTACACGTTATTCGGTATACTCTTGGGGTATACCGAATACCCCAAGACCCTCTAAAGTCTTCTGCTGCTCAGATGAATCAACACGCAAATTGTTGATAAAACCAGAAGTTACCATCCAAACCTATTCAGAGAGGCCATAGAAATACATAAACGAAAATTAACAAGGCATGGATACCGTCACTCTGTAACAAAAAGATTCTCCCACAAATTGAAGAAAGGTCGAACCAATTAAGTACAAGAGTAGTCTGTTGTTCGGCACCTAGCCCCATCATAATTACAAACGCACCGGGACCATTTTCAGTTTGCGCATCGCAGCAAAGTAGAACCCTTGCCTTTGATATAGTATGCCGTAGTAGCAAACGAAACATCAAGTATAAAAACCTGCAGACCACAGCTAATAAACCCGAAAACATCGGGAAATTTGTTAGATGCCGGCCGCGAAAGTTAGCTACAGCAATAAAAAAATGAAAGTGTTTCATTCATCACAATAATTTCAAATCTCACCTGGTACTTCTGGTAGATGTGGTTGTGTTTCCACCCATTCTTTCACAACTCCAACATCTTTCTCCAAATCCTCCTCGGTTTTGTTGTTTACTTTCAAACCAAGCTCTAGGACTCGAGGTATATTTTCAAAATATTCTGATGTTTTCCCCATTTCGTTGGCAACTCTTATCCAAGTAAAACAATAATGATAGTTGAAGCAAACCCTGGAAGTCAACAAATTAAAGGTCGGCAATGGCCTTCACATGACAAGATAAGGACTATTTATCAGACACATCATATGATCAATGTACGGGTTAACTGCCAACAGGATGTACGACACTGATTGAAAAGGCATGTTAAAGTGGATATTGCTGGTAACACTTTTGATAGAAGGTCCGAAGTAATATAAGAAAATGTGAAACTTTTTCGATAACGTAGGGATGTTCTAACGATAAGTTCGACGACAATGTTGTTGGAAAGTGTTTTCTGTTAATTGCAAGCAGAAATTTTTATTCATCAACTATCAAGTTACTGGCGTTACATTCAAACAATTTTTTTTCAACCCAACTGCTCCAATAGGTCAACAAATAATCAATTATAACCCTCAAAAATATTACTCAGAGTGAAGGATATTAATTTACCGACTTCGCCACTAAAAAGACATGAAGAATGGTTAGGAATTTGCATATTTAAATATTTTTTGTCGATATTTTTTTAATAATCATAGTCAGTTTGGTTGATGAAGTGTGCTGAAATTTGAGATTATTTTTATTTCATTTTGCTCGATATGGGTACCAAAATATATCATGTTTGGCAGTCACTTGCTAAACATAACCATAACTAAATTTTTGTTTGACTTAGTAACGAAATAAATAAGCATGCTTTTTTCTTAACAGTATAGTAAAAGTAGTGAATTCATAATTGTGCTGGAAGCCGAGCCTCTGTGAGAAATGAGTATATTTTTCAGACAAACTACTGTCCTACTTTTGGAACTGGAGATGGAACTGAATATCAGCGAAACATTTTACTGATTCATATACAGTTCTCTACTGAAAATGTTCTGAAGATTCCCCCCATACCCCTTTTCGGGTTGACTGTCCTGGGATAAAAGCTTCGCCCCACAAAATAAATTTTGCGAGGAAAACCTAGTGTCCCACTCCTTCCACCCCCGCTCCTCCAGGAACGGTCCTCAACCTGCTGCCCAGCACTTCAGCAAGATTGACATCTGACCTTTTTTCAGTCGTAAGTCAGCCTTCAGGTGCTAACTGAAATTATGCATGAAGTCTCAATACAGTATATATTCCACAACGACTTCGTGATATTCAAGAAATTACGAAACCAGAACAATGTTGATTCGATGAGAGACTATTTCAACACTGATATCAAGAGGTGAAATGTGGCAATACCATGAAAAAAATTAAAATTTTCCAGCAGAAACGTACACAACATATTCACTGGTTCACTGGCCACTGTTCCGCTTGAACAACGTGAAATGGTCAATTTTGAGTTTTTTTTTATTTAGTTACTTGGGAGCTGTCTGATTTGTCAATTTTTTCCTAGTCACCAGAGAACACTGCAGCCTCTTGGGCTTATTGCGTGTATTCTCCCATCTTTTTATGACATCCATTCCATCAGTCTCGTACCCTATACTAATTTGTACAGGTTCCGTATTGGATGTTTGTCATATCCTTCTGGACATAATTTTATTTGTCCATATATTGCTTGCCTCCTGTGATTCAGAGCCTCACATTCTCATAGGATGTATAGTGCTGTCTCTATCCCTTCGTTGCTTAATCTCTAGTTAAGGTATCCATTGTACAGCCCCATTTTGTTCACTGTCCGGTGAGTAGCCCTGTAATTGTTCTGAGCCGATCCCTACTGTATTGAAGTAGTTCTTTGGTTCTTTCCTCGGACGGTTTCCCATAAGGTTTGGCTGTGTTTGTTGCCAGGTACTTTTGCCCAGTACTTTGTATGCTTCTCATCGATCCATGTTCTGATCTGGTTTCGTGCCAATGATTTTGATACCCCCAGAGCTGCTTCATGACCCATGTATGAAGTTGATGATTCGTGTCTTGCACATTCATCAGCTTTATCATTAATTGTGATTCCTGAATGGCCTGGCACCCAGTAGAAACTTAATTTGTTCCTGTTTGCAAGTTCTTTCAGTTCTTCAAGACATTCCCAGACCAGTCTCGATGTTTTCTTCGGATTTTTCAAAGCCCCAAGTGCGCTCTTACTGCCTGTTAAAATATTGATCCGCTCATTTCGTTGAGGTCTCAATTTAATAAGCCTTGCACACTGCAAGATAGCATACACCTCCGCCTGAAAGACAGATGTGTATAGACCTAGCGGATAGCTATGGTGTGAATTTCTATCCGCTCGGTATATTCCAGCTCTCGTTCCCTGTTTGGTGTTCGACCCATCTGTATACCAGGTGTTCTTTCCAAACATGTTCTCGGGTTGACTAATGGTCGTCCACTCTTCACGGCATATGATTTTGGTCGTGAAGTTACTGTTAAAGGTGTACTTCGGTGTCATATGGTCCCTACACATATTTAATATGTGCTCCTCCACTAGTTCTGAAATTTCTGTTTTGTCCGATCCTTTGTCATAAACTGTAAAGGAGGTAGGTTCAGGAGTGTCTCCAATGCAGCTGTTGGGGTAGTTCTCGTTGCTCCTGTTATTCCCAAATAGGGTAGTCTTTGCACCCTACCTAATTTGTTAATAGCGGTCGCCTGCTTCATCTTTGGCCACCAGACTAGAGATGCGTATGTTATCATGGGTTCAACCACCATTCTGTATAGCCAATATACCATGTTTTGTTTTAGCTCCCATGTTTTTCTCCAGGTGCGTCTGGCCAGCATCAGTGCTACCTCCGCTTTCCTCTTCATCCTATCCAAGTGTTGGTTTCAGGTCAGTAGTAGTTCCAGATCTAGTAGTATTCAAAATTTTCCCATTTGACATTGTCAATAATGAAAATACGACTTCGCAGTTAGTTTGTGCTTGAAAGGCCCGTGAAAAACAGCTTTTTTTCTTCTATCATAAGCTACTCTAAACCTGTCAAATTTTACATTTTTT
>WOGR01011681.1:0-10471 GCA_015342045.1 Leptinotarsa lineolata | reverse complement strand
CTGGCTAAGTGTCTTTTTGGTAGTACAAAACGTCAGGTTAATTTCAATATTGTTACTTTTTCAGTGCTTGTGAAAAAAATTGTTAGATTTCATCTAACGCAACGTAATTGAATACCCACTAATGATAAAAAAATAACATTCTACGTGTAAATTGAGAAGAAATATTGCTCCAATACTCAGAAATAACGAATAGACAGTGCAGAATATTTCAATTAGCAAACACCTAAATAAAAAAAAACTTACTAATTTTATAAGTACCAGTAATATTTTGAAATTTAATACTTTACACCCAATTATCCCCTTCGATGTTACAGTGAGGACAAGTGAATACAGTAACGGCCGTGTGTTCATTGCAAATTGATTTTGCACATGTTGTACATCGCCTTTTCGAGAACCTATTTTGCGTACTGCGCAAAAATGGCATCGTGTCCTCTCTTCCGGTTGAACTGTATGCAGTATGTCCACGAAGAGACTGCTGGCCTAAAACATTATTTATTATCTGTTGCAGAGGTATTGATGAAGTTTTCAGGCAAGATCGCTTCAGAATTATGGATTTGGTCAGTGCTTTTGCTAGATCTGTCAAAAATGTTTTTCTCACCAATTTGTGATTAGTGTTGCTGTAATATATTATTTGCGACTTCATTCCAGCAATATTGAGCAATGCACAGAATACAGTGAACGGCCTTATATTGCTTACTCTTGTACACGAATATTTTGTTTTCATTCTTTCAACAACATCAACTCTTCCTTTTGTCAAGTTATAAAATGTTATTATCGAAGGTTTCATATGATCGCCAGTTTTTGTGTCTATTTCATCGTCATCATGAAAAGTTGAAATCATTAGTACATTTTTGTTTTTATTTGAAACATAGGATGTTATCATACATTTGTTTTGATTTTGTCCCCAAGCGAAACATGCTGTTTTTTATTGGTCGGATATTTGTTTGCAAACAAATTGGAGGCAATTCTCTTATATTCTTTCTTAGTGCCAACTAGAGTTAGACGATAATTATGTTATAACTCGTTTGCTAAAGGTACGGAAATAAAGTAATTGGCTGCAGTTACATTTCTACCTTTGGTGTCAAAGCATTCGCTTCAATACACTTCCAACGTCGTTATTGACCTTTTTAGGACCATCTCGTTATTTACCTGCATAAATTTCAATATTGTGGGTATAGAATACTCTAGCATCTACAACAGCGTAAATTTTGATTCCATATTTAGCAGGTTTATTTACTATGTATTGCCTTAACTTGCATCTTCATAGAAATGGGTCAAGCATTTTGTCTATTGTTATATATTCGCCAACTGAGTAGTTTTGTACACATTTCCCGGTAAATTGTTCCACTATATATCACACTGGAGCCAGGTTGTCTTCTTTAGCTCTTTCTTTACGTGAATCTCCATCATCAAATCTAAGAGCTCTCACCAAATTATTATGCGACATTGTAGCTGGAAAGTATTCTGGAGCCGTGCCATCTGTGTTCCACAAATCGTCGATATTTAGGTGTTGAGCCTCTATACACCAGCTAAATATAATATTTCCAAAAACGCATTTATTTCATCAAAATCGGTAGCAAGGCAATCTCTTTCTCTGCTAAAAAAGGGTCTAATCTTGTCGAGTTGTTTATTGGTGCAATTTGTTATATACTCAATAATTTCGTTTAGGAAATAAAGTTTCCAACAATCTATTATTGTTCGTGAATTTTTAGCAACTTGCTTCACACCAGGGAGATGAGTAACTAAATTTTTGCGGGAAGTTTTTCGTGAATGTGCTTGCTTGTGTTCCAACCATCTAGTTTCGTCTTTTCCAGTGTATACTAAATCGCTTGAATCACTAGAACAGACCTGCAACGATTCTTGATCTGTATTATCTTCGGAATTTGATTGCTCTGAATCGGTGTTGTGTAAACTGTGCTCAGAACTTGCATCTTCATCGTTGAACTCTAGATCAGGATCATATGATACTCCTGCTTCTTCCAACATTTCATCCCACACAGCTTGCAGCCGCTTTTGCTCTTTTCGTACCACATTATACAATGTATAAATTCACATAGACTTTTTTTATAATAATAAAAATGCTTCGTTTGGTTCGCGAGGAATTTATAACCATGTGTTGCTATTGTAGTTTCCCAACAGTTGGGAAAAAAGTCAACACATATCTTGAAACAGTTAAGATGCCCCTTTCGCAAGAAACAATTTTGGAAAAACAAACATTTTTCAATCATATTTATGAATTCAAAGAAAATTATTATGTGGTGTGAGTTTTACACGAAACTGTTATTTTTTAAAAATACCAATATATTTTTAGCTTGAGAAAGATTGACATGTAGACCACTAATCAGGATTGTAGGAACACCAATTGTGGAGAAAACAAATGTCTAGATGTATTAATAGATTCGCTTTTGATATTTCCATCACAGGTAAGTACCTATTATCGTATTTTGTTTTAGACATTACGATTGCAATGTATACCTGCCAAATATTTTGTGTATTCACCATTGTGATATAATTACTCCCCTATTAACAAAGATTTTATTTTACGTCAGCTGGGCTTGACATACTATCTTTTCAATTAATCTAACGTCTTTAACACTGACACATCCTGTATAACCAGTGTCCTCATTCCAAACACGAGCTGCTTTGTTATCAACGATAACGCCTCTATCCAATACCTCAAAGTTTTGAAAAACAAAATGAAAATGTTGTTAAACTGAACAATATTCCTTTTTTTATTAATCATAAATGCAAATGTGTTGTAGTGAACGAAATTCCTTTTTATGAACCATGTTTGTAAATGTGTTGATGTATCTTTTCGGGGAACAAAAACAGTTCGAGAAGGAATTACGTTATACCCTCCGGAGCACCACCGTCAAAGTCATTTTTGCTACGCTTAACTTAAAAAACCCGGCAACATTTCATTGACCCTATAAACAATGCTTTATTTTACAAACGACAACACCGAACTGTTTGCGCAAACGACGTTATCTTTGAAATGAATCAGTTCGACACCATCTCCATATCTCTTACACTCATATCAAAAAACTACTCCTCACACAAACACACACACTCTTATACAAAAACAAATTTGAGATTATACTATAAAGTCGTATTCCTAACCCTACTATGGGTTTGGTTTTTCAAACGAAATTCAAGTTACAACCATCCCATCAATTTAAAAAACCACTTTCGCCTGCCCCCGATAAGAATGTTTTTCACGTCAATTATTTTTCATCCAAAGGTATTGTCCTTGTCAAAGACAAAATTCCCTTCGCAATTATCTGACCAAACCCTATTCATTCCATTGAATAAATTTGATATAAAAATCTTAATCTCCGAAAAAACATGATAGTTTCATTTCTGATAATTTTCGTGAAGATGATTATAAAATCATAGATACCCCTTGTTCCGCGGTCGTAAAGTTTTATTAGGGTTGGAATAATGCGTGTGGCCCGATACTAATAATCGCACCATACCAAAGGATGCTTCAGTTATCTGTAAGGGTATGAAAAGGTTCAGTGCCCTATTTTATAATTCACAGGGTGTTTTTCTTAAATATACTAGCATGTGAGTAACAAACATTTTGTTTTAAAGTATTGTTTCTAATTGCCGATAATGGTAAAAAGTATTTTACTAATATTATTGATGGTGTTTCCACAATAACCGGCGCCGAAATAGAGTATTCAAAATATTTTTATTGAAAAATCCTATCAACCGGTAGTAAAATCTATAAAATAATTACACTGTCCCTTGTTACATCTTTTATGTGACGTCGGCAAGTAACAGAGAGCACTAAAATCCATCCATTAGTGAACAACGAAGCCATCGAAAGTAATTTAAAAAAACAATAATTCAGGCTGTTGACTGAAGTATGTCACTAAACAAAATTTCTTTTATCATAATTACAATAGTGAATAAAGTTTTCATTATGCGCTGTGTGTCGAACAAACAATGAAAACATATCTACCAACAGTTCGCATCTAGTTTCAATATCCCTCATTAGCGTAGAGATTAAGGCCGAAGACTACCACACCAACGACCTGCGTTCCATTCTCCAGCGGAAAACTTTTTTATGACGTCATATCTGTAAACAAAAATGTGTTGACCGGTGGGCTTCGCGCACCACGTGACAAGCTGAGCCATAGGACTCTGTTGAAATGACTAGTCTGTCTCGCTATAGGGGGGACCTCTACTTCTGCCTACTCGAGGTATGTGGGTTTTCCGACATACATCGAGGCGAGCTACTTCCTGTTATGTTCTGGTTTTATCTTCGTAACCAATCATTTGTAAAACCGTTATTTTTTATGCATTTCCGTTAATCTAACCATTTGTCAGACTTGATGTTAACGAACTTTAAATTTAAATGAAAATACTGACAACTAATGTAACATACAAAACAATTTGACATGGCGTTTTAACTAACGTTGCCACAGAAATTATTTACAGTTTTTTTAAAGGATACCATCTAAAAAGAACATTGCTATGGTTTTTGGTTACTTTCTTATTATCAATACCTCAACATGAAATAAGTTTTGAGTATATTTTATCGAATTTCGGTAACTACATGATTTTGATTTATTTTATCAATAAACTCGAAAGCACTACACTTTCATGTCTACGAATCAAAGCAGAAGGTGATGTGATGACGAGCTATTTTTTTCTCTTAAGACACTCTGATGACACAGTGTCATCAGTAAAGCCATTAGGAGATGTTCACATTGGTTAACACTGTTTTTTGATTATGTTTTATTATATTGTGAAACAACTGATAAATAATTGTTTTCACTGTAATTTTGGGTACATTTGATTTGGTAGAAGAGTTTATAACTCATAATACATTTTTATTTGAAGGTACAAACTTACCCCATAATACTTCTTCAACTGCTTGACTCTCTGTATGTAGAAATCATAAACATAATTAGCAATATGTGTCATATCTTGGACAACCATTGGTTTTGAATTTGGTCTTTGGTTGTTATATCTTTTCGGGGGATAAAACTCCTCCAAAACTAAATGAAGTTTTGTTGGTCTTGATGTTAGCTGAAACAAAAAAATTAATAGATAAGAAACAAGTTTCAAAATCCTACTGCTTCTAAGAAACCAAGAGTTTTTTTGTTTTTACACATGCTAATCCATATAAAATTCATATTTGGTACTTTTGGAACGAAATGAAATTTGTTAATAGTTTTTTGATCTTTCATGTAATTAATTAGTTCATTATATGTTTTAAGCTGAAAAATGAAAATAAACTTCCTAAGTTTTCATATCACTTTTATTTGTAACTAACGTTATTGCAGTTTCGTCCTACCAGGACATATTCAAACGAATACAATAAGGTAAAATAATTAATGAATTGATGGATGTAGCTGTTACTAAGTGGTAGGAGATCATCATTAAAAATGAGAAAACTCTCTATTATTATACTACTTGTTTTTGTGAAACAATAAGTTTATTGTATTCGTTTGAAAATGTCCTCACCGGACGAAACTATAGTTCTGTTAGTTACAAATACAAGTGGCATAAAAACATACGAAGTTTCATTTTTCATGATATAATTAACAATGTAAACGTTTTATAAAAACCTGAAACACGTCGATTTTTAATTTCAATATTCTACATTTTACAACAAAATTTCATTATACAGGGTGATCCATATTAATGTGATGACGTCATCGGTAATTTTTTGAGCAGAACTCCCTGTATTTGGTGTCAGTTTTAGATAATTTGTAACGAGCTGGTTCCGAAAAAGTATGATACTTGGGGTCTAATGGACGGAATCTGAAAGATGTGCGCTCAGAAAATAAATTTTATTGATATCTAATAAAAGTAGAAATTAATTATTTTTATTTTTTTCAATGAATAATTTAACAACGAGAAAATAATCCAGTAATAAATACATGACTTTATTTCAAATGTTCAAACTGTAGTCCTTCCTGTATTTGACAGTAACCTAAACGTTGAAAAAATTTTTTTTGAACCTTGTTTATGCTTTCTTGAGAAATATTGTTTACTTCTGTTCGAATTCTCTCTTTTAATTCTTGAATATTTGCTGATTTCGTTTTATAAACAACATTCTTCAGATGACCCCACATAAAGTAATTCAACGGATTTAAGTCTGGCGACCTAGCTGGCCATTCAATATGTCCACGTCTACCAATCCATCAGTTCGTAAACATTTGGTCAAGATACCTTCGAACATCTGCAGCATAATGTGGAGGCGCACCATCATGTTGAAACCATAAACTTTCATCAAAACTTCCAGGATTAATTCTACTGTGAAATAAATTGATTGAAGTAGGTACAAGATATCCCCTTAAAAACTGAAGGTATGTTGGCCCGTCGAAAAAGTAGGGTCCGATGATCCTGTTTCTTACAATGCCAGCCCATACATTTACCTTTTGCGGGTATTGTGTATGATGCTCACGTATCCAGTGGGGGTTTTCTTTGGCCCAGTACCTACAATTCTGACGGATGACCAAACCATTTAATGTAAAAGTGGCTTAATCAGAAAAAATTATATTTTTTACGAGGAGACGGCCTCTGTGACCATGATTTTCAGAAGTCAAAACTTGGGGGATCTAATGATTGGTCCCACTTTCTAACGTGCGATTCCTAACACGGGTTGCGTGATTGGAAGAAAAAATCGATCTTTCGGCCTGGCGGCTTAAACCAACGGCTCACACAGCCGTCGATTGAGTGACTGGAGCAAACAACCCAATAAATGAATCGAAACATTATTAAATAGCTATTCATTCGAAAAACCGACAATCTCAACCGTATCTCAAGATGAAATAAATAAAAAACAATGTTCATATTGAGCAGGTTCATTAAAAAAGAAAAGATGATATTGATGTAGATAATGTATTGGAAACTAAAAAATAATTCAGAAGTTCCTAGATGGCAGATATAACAACACCCTCCACAGCAATCTACGATATTGATCAGATGAAAAAAAAATAATAAAATTTTTGGATGTAGCGTAACCTGAGTAAATGTTTAAATACTAAGCCCGATGATTTTATCATTTATTTTACCTGATCTATACCGTAGATTGCTGAGAAGAGTGGTGTGATGACTGCTACCTAGGACTTTCCGAATTATTTTTCAGTTTTTAATAAATCATCTACATTATTATTTCCCTTTTTTTCAACAAAACCGTTCAACATATCATTTTTTGAATTTATTTTATTTTCACCTTTCTAGTTTATAATTTTCATTCACCCCAATTCACTTGGCACGTTTATACCTTTTATCTTAACTTGGGTGGTGTATCATTTTTAGCCACCCTAACTTCACACAGTCCCCGACAAGATACAACATTTTGACTTGTGTTGAAGATCCATGCTTTTTTCAAGGATACAACACAAGCTCTACAAGAAAATCTTGAAGGCGCTCTGAGAGCAGTGTCTGTGCGAAATTAGCGATCCGCGTTGGATTTGAATAGCTGGAGATTGGATTAATTTGAAAAAACTTTGACAGGAAATATATTCCACATAAACGCAGTACTCTAATTGGAAAAGTTCTTAAACAGTGAATTACAAGGTGTACTGAGTTGAACCTCTAATCGATGAGCAGCCATAGTCCGTTGCGTACTCGTGATATGTACCGCTCTTGGTAAAATCAAATGTGCCAAGTCACTCGAACATCCCCTGTGGAAGTATCTATAGAAGAGAAACAAATATCCAACTTCTCTTCGATGTTTAAGACTATCAAGGTGGCAAGTGATATTCATGTCTCCAATCATGTATATGATTTTCTTCTGGATGGAATCCAGCAGCATCAGTGTATGCTTAGAGGCGGAGCTCCATACATGAAAACAATACTCCAAATAAGGTCTGATCTGAGGTCTATAAAGCATCAAAAGTTCTTGAGATGTGTACAGTTTTCTGGTTGGAAACAGTGTTCCAAGCTTTTGAGAAGCAGCCTTTGCGATTCCAGTGATATGATCATGACATGCAGAACATACTGGTGTTCTTTTCAACCCCCAACAAACTTATCGAAGCAGAAAGCGGAATTGTCTGTCCGGACATTTTTATATCCGGTTCGGAGATATTCATTTCTTTGGAGAAAACCGATGCCTGGGTTCTCATGGCATTGAATTGAACCTGGTTACTTTCACCCCTATTCGAAATTACCTCTAGATTGTCGGTGAAGATATGCATCCTCAACCGATGTCCTGGAATCCAAATAGAATGGCGAGATAAGTGTGCTGTTGTCAGCAGAGCAATATATTAGATTCTTGGTTTTATCCAATAAGTCATTGAGATACATAAGAAAAATGGTTGGAGACAATATAGATCCCTGGGGTAGACCAGCGTTGATGGTAAAAGTATCCGAGAGATATCCATCGATGGCCAGTCACAGGGAGCGTTCTTACAGGAAGCTTGTATCCTGATTCTGAGTTGAAAAAGTTCTTTGTATATACTTATTAGATTTGCATCTTTTTCCTGTCATTTGGTACTCGTATTGAGGTAGTTGGGAAAAAATATGTAATCCGCCATTCTTGGATTCACAATGATAGAGAATTTATCGAATTGTATTGTCATCAAAACTGAATGTGTTTACCAGATATCAGAACAATCTGTCGAAAGGAAGGATGTCAAACTTCAGTTACTATATATGACCCAAACAAACAGGGGGAGTAAATGAGAATATTATTGAAGCCAAATAAATCTGATGAATGTATCGAGGAGAAATACTCACATATGAGAAAATACTTGCCCGGCCAACACCATGACGGCCGTTGAATTATATCCTCCTGGACTGAAAGTATCTGTAGATGCTTTCATTTCAGTCATCAGCTAGACCACGCTGAAATCAATCAAATATATCACCGACATACCGGTTTCTAGATATTATCTATCATCAGTGCAGAAAAGATCCGGCCCTAACAGCATTGTGCTGGGGAATTGACTGACTTCAATGCGGTCCGACTGCATGTAGGGAACCTTCTTCTGTGAGACGTGTGTGGTAATACCTCTAAACAAGTCTATAGATCTACTCGAATAATTTCAGTGTAATCCTACTGCTGGATGAGGAAAGAGTTTTTGCAACATTATCTTTTGTGAGGTAACTTGAATAAATGTGTGTCGGATATAATTCAATGTCCATCGTGATATCAGTTGGGAAAGTAGTTGTTTTCCGGCAGGCATTTACCATATGAACGGAGAGATAGAAGTTTTTACGTTTCATTCCTCATCGTTGCAGCAGTAGGTAAACTTTTTCTTCCAGTTCATGTTTTTTTTTCCAAACATTTTTACTTCGAAAAATAATTGGAAACCCCGGTAGATCGACCTCATCCTTAATTCACCATCCTGGGAGTTTGTGAATTATCTCGGAGAGCAGGAATTTAAAATGAAGTACTTTTATTCCATTCCCAAAGTTTAAGCCCTCTGAACTCTGTCGCCGATTAGCTAATGAGTTTGCGTATGTCAGTCACGTAGATCGCAGCAAGCGGGCTTACATTAGCGATTAGATAAATATCAGTCAATGTACACTACATTAACATACCGCCACTAACGTTTTAACGGCATTACGATAATCATTTACCGGGGTATTTGGAATATCAAACATGTACGTGATTTTCGTTTATTATACCGAATATTTACGCTGTTACCGGGACTCCCAATCGTTGTAATGATAATGATTACGGTGATTATGGGCCAGTAATATTACGATGGATTTGGGGTACGTGAATTTAGGTGTTTGTTTACTGGTAGTCAGGGAATTCTGACAATATAATACAAAGTACTCGATATCGAGTGTGTTTGATTTCTGTAATCTACAAGGGGGAATTTATTACTGGCAGCAATTATCCATTCAGATTTCTTAGCAGTAGTGTTGTAGAATATAGAACATGTAATTATTCCATATTTTTGAGGATGAAAAAATTTTTTTTATAGTTTTGTGTATATGGTTAGTAGTGAATATAATATTCTCACTCATTTGCAGTCGACAAATATTTTTCAAAAAGAAAGGTCTTTGCTTTCTACGTATCCATCTTCATACAGATGGCATCAACTGAGTAGGACGTATTTAAGTCGCTCTTTGAGATTATTACCAAATTCCTGAATTATTCACTCAGTTAGTGTGTATAAGTCACCAGTGTTCAATAAATTATATAATGCCAGTAGATACCCGTGGCAATACGTCTACCATGGATAAATGTCAAAACAAATATCTCACATCACGGATCAACAAACTGGAATCATTGTAACACCAAGGTTTGAGCGACATCAAAAATCAAATGTCGCCGATGGGAGGCGATCAAGGTAGTTTTGTTGATACTATAAATGTTTTTGAAAACAAATTTCCCGATTCAATCAATGACATTAAATAAGAATTAGATAATATCAATCAAAGGATGTTCGAAAAACAAAAGGACATTGAAAAAATAAAGCGAGACCAACGATCAAAATTCCTTGTTATAAATGGTATTGATGAGAAAGAGAAGGAAGATCTACTTGATGTC
>WOGR01011680.1:0-21328 GCA_015342045.1 Leptinotarsa lineolata | reverse complement strand
GCTCAAGATGTTGAAGCCTTCCAAATATTCAAGGATATGGTTGTTTACGGCTTTCTCCATGATTTTTGATATCACTGATAGCAAAGCGACTGGTCTATAGTTATTTGGAATATTCTTCTTGCCGTTTTTGGGAATAGGTTGAACGCGAGCAATCTTCCAACAAGAAGGAAAAACACTTTTCCTGTAAGACAGGTTGAAAAGTCTGCAAAATACTGGTGCGAGTTCATATGCGCACTTTTTGAGTACGATGACAGTCATTTTATTAAATAAAAAAGTTACAGTCGAACAATGGTAATATCTAGGGTGTTTTAAAATGAATATGGGTTTTTACCTCTAGGTAGTCGTGTATGTCAAAACGAAATATTTTTGTCAGGAGTACAAATTGAATTTTCGCCTTCTATGCACAATCTGACTTTACAACTTCAATTTTTCGAAAGGGCTAACTTTTAGTGCACAGTACGATAAATGCACATTTCTCTGGAAAAAATACATTGTTTATCAGTGCTTATTAGGAGAACTCTATATTCTGCGAGTACTTATCTTGACGTTTCGAAAACCTAACTCTGTCTCATATCAGAATATATCTAGCAATTCTCTTGTGTCATATTCGTATTCTTATTTCCAAATTGACCTTAAAAACCCCATAAGATGATAAAAAAGTAAAAGTGCCATTCATGTTAGATAGTCCACCACGATATAACATTCATGTAAACTATAGTTTTTGTTCTCCCCTAGTTCGAGAATAATGCTGATCGACAAATTTAGTTTTGAGAGATAATGAAAGAATTTCAGGAATAATTATTCTGTTCAAACTGTTTCACCCTGAATTACCATGAAATGAAATGTTTCATTAATAGTCCAATCACTGAGAGTAAAATAACGAGATACTGTACGAAAATTTGAAATTAGGTTCTACTTAACCTCTTCTTCAAAGTTGACCCTGTAGCGGAAATGGATAGGGTGACTAATTCTATGCAAGTTTTGTTCTAAAAGTCCATATTTTTCGACTAATTCGCGAGTAGTAGTGCCACTTTTTTCAGCAATAACGCCACTTTTTCAAACAGTTTTTCGCAATAAACTCATAAAGTATTTTATCGAATAAATCATTCATAGTGAAAATGTAGCTTATTATAAAAAAGAATTGTGTTGTTATGTTGTCTGTCGACGCAATACAAACGAAGTAATAGCTTATTGAACGTTGGTTCTCATTCTTCAGAAGCCAAAATTGAAAATTCCAACGTGTAGTTAACAAAAACAATGCATTTTCCTGTAGAAACTCGTAGAATCTATTTTGAGGAATTTGAAAAAAAAAACTTTAATTTCTACTTTTTACAAAAAACCCTTGCTTTGAAGCAACTTAAGATGAAAATAATGTTGGTCCCTATTTTTATCAGCTACCAAAAAAATGAGAAGAGAATTTTTGCGATTTTGAAACTTTCATTTTTCGCATTTGACGAATAGAAACTGTTGTGTTTTGGGTTAGAATTGAACGATTGTTTAATGCTGCCCATTTATTACTGTAGAAAACATATTCGGTCTCCAACACATTCGGGCCCAGGAGCCTTTTTTACCTGAAGGAGTGCATGAGCGTACTCGATTCTTTTCTCTAATACTATTACTTCGTTTGACACCATAGGTTTACTAATCATTTTTAAAAATTTTTTATCAGCTACATTTTACTGAAATTGTTTCTTTTTCATAGCTTGTCAAATCGCTAAATATCAGTGAACCCTTTTTGTGCTACCACTAGAAGAGTTAAGATTTCCCCAACGGACCAGACAATTTGAAAGTTTCAAAACACATCATCCAGAAAACTTATGGTTTTTTTTTGTAGAATTTGTCAACAACATTCAAGGAAAATTTACGAAGTTTCTCACATATTCTGAAAGCTCAATAAAAACTATTTTGTAGTCCGATAAAAAATAATGGCTTCTCAAAAGAAAGTCGTTTCTGTCACTGGTTTCTGAAAATTTAAAACGCCACACTGAAAATTCAATTTTCCACATATCCAAGCGTTTTGATAGAACCAAAATTATATCGAATTTATTCCTCAATTTTCAGAAGAACTGTATATAGTGTTCTTATAAAACGTTTCGGTGAATTGGCAAGAAGGTCATTTAATATCATGAGTGTATTTTCCATGGGTGAGTAACCTTATTAGCAAATACTGTTTCGGAAATTCAGATATTATCGATATAATTTTCATAATTTTTAGAATAGTGAATGAGTAACAAGTATTATGAAACATTTCAAAAGCTATTTTCCTGTCCTGTAAATAATAAAATTGTTTCTGTTATCAGTTTCGTCTTTACCATTTAGGACATATAGGGCTGAGGACCATGGTCCTTGACCTTTGAGGGTCACGAAATGCCACTAAATGTGAGCGCCAGAATTTGAGTTGAAATGAGTGTTTCACTAAAAATGCTTTTCATTTAACAGAGTTACGTGTTGGTCAAAGTGAAATGTTATATTAAGTGTAAGTATATTGTAAACAACTACACCACCGTCGCGTCGGTTCTAATTTGTTAGTTATTATTTTCCAACGAGCTCCAAATTCGTGGATTCCCAAGGGCCCGAACATGCTCTCAGACGGCACTGTCTGTTATAATTTTATTGATGAAAGTTATATCATAAATTTACAAAGTGGTCTATTAAGTGTGCAGCAACTGTAATTTTTTATTGGTTGCATCACCCATATTTGGAAAACAACAAAATGTTATTTTGAAAAGTTTTTCAACATACAAAGTTTTATCTGTTTAATAAAATTTTATATATTTTTTGTTATGAAATTGGGAATCACTGTATGATTTCAGTATTTTTATTTAATTATATTCATGATAGCCTCAATTGAAACATTTCGGCATAATGGACTAATGTTTTTCAGGATGAGTCATATTGCAACAACGGTGCTTGTTAGAATTGAAGAATTTCCCAAAATGAGCGCTACAATTTGAGTTAAAACGATTTTCACTAAAAATGCTATTCATTTAACAGATTTACGTATTGGTCAAAGTGAAATGTTATATCAAGTGTAAGTTATTTTCATAATTTTACTGGTATATAAAAATTTTAATGTAATTAGAAAAATATTCACCGATATAAAAATATCAGAAAAATTCAAAATTGTTTGTATTATAAACAACTACACGACCGTCGGTTATAATAATTTGTTAGTTATTATTTTCCAACGAGTCCCAAATTCGTAGATTCCCAAGGGCCCGAACATGTTCTCAGACGGCACTGTCTGTTATAATTTTATAAATGAAAGTTATATCATAAATGTACAAAGTGGTCTATCAAGTGTGCAGCAACTGGAATTTTTTTTATTGGTTGCGTCACCCATATTTGGAAAACAACAAAATGTTATTTTGAAATGTCTTTCAAAATACAAAGTTTTATCTGTTTAATAAAATTTTATATATTTTTTGTTATGAAATTGGGAATCACTGTATGATTTTAGTATTTTTATTTAATTATATTCATGATAGCCTCAATTGAAACATTTCAGGATAATGGACTCATGTTTTTAATAGTCATATTGCAACAACGGTGTTTGTTAGAATTGAAGAATTTTCCAAATATTTTGTCTATGTGGACATAAAATAATAACACTAGTCTACAGCCACTTTACGACTGTAATGCCAAAGGCACTTCCCTGTTAATTTTTGATCCCTAAATGCGAAAATGATAGTTAAAATTTCCTAACCCGTAAGATTTTTGAGTTTTTTTTCTCACAAGAATTTGATGAACACGACATTCCAAATTTGCTTTTTCCCTAAATTGAGGAAATTGTTTAAAATCTGACAACACATTTTTCTGCCTAGTATTCGAATCTGCTTCCGCCGTATATGAGAATTGTAACGCCGCTTCTTGAACTTCCGAACTCGAAGTTTTCAGAATATACCAGAAATACGGAACTGCTATGAAAGTAGTAGGTTGACAATCGGATCATCAATATTGGTTTAAAGCGTGTAGTGGTGAGTTAGTATTAGAGAAGCGAGGTGAGCAAACACGCGAATATTAAGAGTATTATTTTAGTGTTATCTTTGTGAACAAAATAAGTTGACTACTGTAAACGCAGTATCACATATTTGAACTCGACGTACGCAACAGTACAAAAATGTCTAAAGTACAGAAACGTGGCTGCGTTAATCCCACAGATAGTTTTTGCTATATATTAGTCAGTTTACTCCTAAATCGCAGAAATGGCCAATTAATCGAATGACCAAAGTAGCTTACCATAAGTATTTTGGATTTGTTGTTGGTGATCAAGATCGGAATTGGACTCCTCTGGTATGTTGCCAAACCTGTGCAGCAAATCTAACTAACTGGTTAAATGACAAACGCTCTTCCATGCCTTTTGGCGATAAACAACAAATCATTATAAAGACTGTTACTTTTGCATGACAAACGTGTCTGGTTTTTCAAGAAAGAGCAAACACAAAACTTTTATCTGGATATTCTATCTGCAATAAGGCCCGTTCTTCATGGAGAAGGTTTACCAGTACCAACACCCCCGGCAAATCGGGAGGAAGATTTGGAAATGTATGATGACCAGACAGGTTCCGATGATGTGCCGGAAAAAGACGGTCGTCATTTTCCTGCGAGTGAAGGAAGAACACCCCATTTTATCGAACAACCTGAATTAAATGGACACATTATTACAATAATACAGTTTATTGTATGATTTTCACTGAAAAGGGTTTCACAAAAACTGCGACACGTGTTTCGCTATACAATAACTTCATCAAGCGTTTTAAAAACTGTTTCTACGTCTCAGTCTATTCGTGAAATACTCAATAAGGTACATTATTTTTTCAACATCTTCTTGGTCTTAATGAGTAGAGTTTGGAACCTCTGGATTGAAATTAACCTATTCAAAACATTTATTCCTCACCAGAAAAAGATGCTGCCTCTTGACGCACGTTTCCCTAACCCAGCTAGCATCAGGAATCAATTAAAACTTTATCCTGATTATCTGCTGGGGTTTGTAGCAGAATTCACTATTAAATACTTAATCTCGATTTTTCTATATTTCACATTTCTCTGAGGGGGATAGTTCATTTTGATATCAAAGCTCATTAACTTATCATTCCGGTGCAAATGAAATTTAGAACGATTTTTTCTGGTTCAGGGAAATACTTCATAGAGTATGTGTTTAAATCTTCACTTATACAGTTTATAATTCCTTTTATTTTTGCTGAAGGAAAAGAAACATATACTTGAATATCGAACTCAGTTTTCAAGTGAAAAGTTAGGTATAAATAATAAACAATAAGGATCCAAGAATGGTTCCTTGGAGTACTTCTCTCGACAACCGCAAAGTATCAGATATCACACCATTCACTATTACTTTTTGAAATCTGTCCTAACTAGGAAGAATTCAAAAACGCTGTCACTTCGTTACATAAACAAATATTCTGTGATTTTACAAAAAGAAAATCATAATCTATGGTATCCAATACTCTAGAATAGTGAAGAAGAGCCAGTATTGAAATTTATCCCTAATCTAAGGCTCTAAAAATATCAATGACTATATCTAAATCAGTTTGAAGTTTATGCAGTATCATTTTTAGATTCAAAATATTACCTTCGTTGGTTATTTGTCTCTTTCACTACAACTTCTGACGTTGTAATATACTAATTGGACGCAGATCTTCGAATATTTTTGTGACGGAAATCTTTCCATGCCGTTGGAGAAACACCGTTCAATAAGCAATCGTTCCTCATAAGAGTTGAGAATGGTAATATTACTTGAGTTCTTTTGGCACTAAGTTAGATTGGAAATAGAATTACAAACTTGGCTAGTAGGCCAGGAAAATTAGCCCAAAATAGGGGGGTTTGTGTTAATTAAATCGCGGTAAGTCGGAAATCGTTTTAATATCTTATTTTGGTCCTAAATACATGTAATCTGAGTTTGCACCATCCCAGGAGGTGAGCTTAACTTTTGAGAGCCAAAAAACCTCGAAATTTTCGGACTTTTTTCAGTTTTCCACAAATAACTCGAAAACCATCTGTTGTACAGAAAATTTTATGCTATTCAAAATTGAAAAGCATTGAATTCTTCGTCGAAGAGTACCACAAACATTAAAATCGGTTCAGCGGTTTGGCCGCAATCGATTGTTCAATATTGGCGATTTTCCCCATTTTAGTGTAAGCTGCCATTTCTTGGCGGTTCAGCATCAACTATCTTCTAATCTGCTTCCCTAATTAATAATACTCATGGAATAAAAGTTGTAGAAAATCTAATTTCCATTTAAATAGACCCCTCAAATTTTGAAAATGGTCAATTTTAAACACTGAAATAAACGACAATGAAAAATATGTCACATCTGGAAGAGTAACAAAATTTATATATAAGTTATATGTCAACGCTATTTATATTTATTTACATTCAGAACCGCACCTAATTAATGAATAGACAACTTGACGTGAGGGTAAATACGAGTTATAGTTTTATAGGAGAAAAAAAATGTAATGGAAATTTTTGTGAGTTGAGAAGGGACGTAGCATTACGTCGGGCTGGGGTGATTCTTCTACCTGAGGGACCTACCCTTTCGGCCTGCCTATTGTGTTTAAAGTGTGGAGGGGTTGTTGTCCTAGGTTCTTAATTCTCAGTAGTATTTTAACTTCCAAAGTGTACACAGTTCGGTGATTCCTTGCGCGTTAAATACAGTTTTTTTTTTATCGTTATAATTATAACGGAGCAGTGTTTGTAGTTATTGTACTTTTACAAAAACTATTCAAAATGAGTGAAAATTGTTTCATTTGTGACAGAGCTCTATCTTTGGAGGCTTGTACCACAGTGCGTGAGCGTGGAATAGAAACATTTATCAAATTAAGCAAATTAAATAAGGATGACAAGCACCTTCTATTTCAACACCTAAAACAAGTCACAGTTCATGAAAGGTGCAGGAAAGTATATTCAAAACAGAAAAAAACTCAAGGGCAATCAACATCCAGCCGCGCACAACGGGTCTCAGAGTTCGATTTTAAGAATAAATGTGTTATTTGTGGAGGTGATGCGTCACAGGAATTCATAGACAGAGAATGCAAGAAGCCTAAAAATAGACGCGAAGAAGTCAGTTGCGTGACAACCATCCAGTTCAAAGATTCCCTCGTACGTGCAGCTGAAGTGAGACAGGATGAACAGGTGCTACGGAGGATTAGTCTAGAACATGATCTTGTTGCAGCAGAGGCAAGGTACCACGCCTCCTGTGGTAAAACGTTTTTGAAAAAAAGGTCGACTACAACCGATTATCCACGAGGCCGACCTGAAGATGACGATGTGTCCCAGGCATTTGATTATGTTTGCAAATATATTGAAGACAATGAAGATCAATGCCAATTCACATTAACAGAAATTTTTAAAAATTTCCAAGGCTACATCCCAACTTACGCAGCGTTAAAAACCAGGCTGATAAGAAAGTACGGAGAGGATATCATACTCACGAGTGGAGGAGGAACTAAGCAAGGTATTATATGTTTTCGTAACACTGGATACAAAATAATTACTGATAGTTGGTACCAGGCCAAGGAGTCTAACGAGAAAAAAGAGCGTAGGCGTATTGTGCAAGCTGCTGCTGCCATCATCCGAGAAGATATCAGGTCAGTGATTTATACCACAGATACATACCCAAAAGTGGATGAATTTCTGAAAGACATTGAGAAAGACATTCCAGAAACACTCGGGGTCCTTCTGAATGGAATTATTAATCCAAAGCCAAAGAATCCAGAACCCAAATTGCATGTTAAGGGTACAAAAAAAGTAATTGCTATCGCTCACTCAATAATTCATGCCACTAGACCAAGGTCCTTCATTTCTCCTCTTCTTCTTACTGTTGGCGTGACATTTCATAAGAAGTATGGGTCCAAAGATCTGGTGGAAATGCTATCGAGCCTTGGTTTTTCTTGTTCTTATAAAGAAGTAAGGCTGTTTCAGTCATCCAGCATACAAGAAGCTCCCAAAGTTGTGCTTCAAGATTCGTTCAGCCAATTCGTATTTGATAATGCTGATGTTAACGTTGATACGCTTGATGGAGCCAACACATTTCACGCTGTTGGCGGGCTGCAGTGCATAACGCCAGTAACTTCTGCCCGTTCAGAGGCAAGAATTGCGAGGTTGCAAAACGTTCCTACAGCCAAGGATATTGCAGCAAGTGGTATCATTCCCTTAACCACCTTTCAAAAAACCAGTGATGGTTTGGAATCCATTGCTTTGATTGACATCAACGAGAAAAGTCCAGTGAGAGCTGTGAGAATCTCGCCTACTGACTTCTTGTGGATTTTTGGAAAATGGAAAGAGCACTTAAACATTCTGGGATGGAATGGTTTTATGGAGACAGTAACATCACATCGCTCATATCAAAGATCTCGTACGCTGATTCTTCCATTCCTCAATGCTCCTCCAGCAAACATGGACACATTATATTCTGTTCTCCTAAATGCAGTTGAACGGTTAGGGAATAATCAGAAAGGCTGTTTCGTGACGTTTGACCAGCCGTTGTATTACAAAGCAAGAGAAATCGTAGCTTCCAGCGGTCGTGACTCTCCCCTATCATCAGTGATCGTGCGCCTAGGTGGCTTCCATCTGTTGATGTCATTTCTGGGGGCAATTGGATACATAATCGACGGTAGTGGGCTGCAGGATGTCCTTAGCACCATATATGCTAGAGCATCAACAGAAAAGATTTTGACAGGGCATGCCTATTCGAGAGCAGTGAGGGGGCATATATTACTTCACCTGACACTAGCGAAATTGGTACTCAACATGCTACACGTAAGTGATGATCAGAAGCAATCAGTATTAAATGTTTTGAATGGGGTTGGAAGTCCACTTTTTCCTGAACAACTTGATAAATCATTATTAAATGACGTGATGGATAGTTTTTATGAGAAACTGTGTGAACTCGAACTCAGGGGACCCACTGCAAAACTGTGGGTTCAGTATTTCCATTTGGTGACCATTGTCAAACGGTTCATTGAAGCTGAGAGGAGCGGCGACTGGTTCCTACATCTACATACTGTGCAGCAAATGTTGCCTTACTTACATGCTAGCGGTCATTTTTTGTATGCAAAATCCTGTCAACTATACCTTCAGGACATGCTTAATTTGAACAAAGTTCTCCCGCCAGATGAATATGATCGTTTTGTCAACCAAAGTTTCTTCACCATCAGGAGGTCTGACAAATTTTGGTCTGGCGTTTGAACAGATCAAACGATAGAGCAGGTCATAATGAGGTCCATGAAATCTCAAGGCGGTCTCTCACATGGACGTGGCATAACGGACAGTAATCTGGTCACATGGGTGGCCACAATACCTACGGTCATGGAGCTTACACTACAGTTGGAAGAATTTTGTGGTGTGGAATATAACACAACAGAACAGCACGTTGATGCCCGAATGACAAGGGTGAGGAGGGACGAGGCAGACGTTGCTCTCCTACTTCAGTGGTTCTTGGCCCACGATCCCTTCCCTAACGGGCAGTTCATTATGTCAATAAGCACTGGCGTAATTGGGGACAAAACTATTAACTGTCATGACGCATTCGAGAAAGGAACTGCGAGTCTCACTACAATAACTAATAGACCAGGCATCAATTTCAAGAATGTAAAGTTCCAGAGGAAAAATAGAGTTATTCCGCTCAAAGTCGTCAATTCCAAAATAACTGTTCACGACAAAGTGGTACCGGTATCTCCTGACACCATATTCAGACGAATACATTTCCTGAAGAAAAGTGACAAAGAAATTGAAAGCTACTTCCAATACGAGCTGGCCCCATACCCACTCTCTCTATTCGATGAAACAGGGATGAGAAAAACAAGGAAATCGGTTTTGTACGATTTGTTTGAACCAGTGATTCCAGAACCCAACTTGACAGAGAGTGCTATTGTGATTGATGGTGGGTGGCTTCTTCATAGAGTTGTTTGGCAGTCGAAAGAAATTTTTTCGACAATTCTCTCCAAGTACATTGACTACGTGACGAAGTATTATAGCTGCGAGAAAGCAACCATTGTTTTTGATGGGTACCCTGAAGAGGCTGCAATGAGAAATACAAAGTCAGCTGAGCGTTTCCGCCGTTCAGGGAAACACTCTTCAGCAACGGTTCTGTTCTCTGAAACCATGACCGCTACCATGCCGAAAGAACAGTTCCTCTCAAATGATAGCAACAAGAAACGGCTAATCTCCATTCTGGTCGACAAACTGGAACAAGTTGGGTATCGAGTTATGCAAGCTACTGAGGATGCTGACACCCTCATTGTCAACACAGCCATTCAAATGACCGAGATGTTCTCTACAGTGGTAATAATAGGTGAGGACACCGACTTGTTAGTGTTGTTGACTGCCAAGGCTCCTTCTGGTTCAAAAATCTACCTCATGAAACCTGGCAAGGGGACCTCCCCAAACACGTTCTACTCACCCGACAACTTTAAGTTTTCACCAACAGTGAAAAATAACTTGTTGTTCTTACATGCTATTAGCGGCTGTGACACCACGTCGGCTTTCTACCGCCAGGGAAAAATTAAGTTTGTAAAACTTCTCGACAACAGCAAGGAGATACAGGAGGCTGTACAAGTATTTTACCAACCTGATGCTGATCCCAAAGAACTCTTTGTTGCAGGCAGATTACTCCTGGTAGCATTATACACTACCAAAGTCGGTCAAACCTCATTGGATGAAATAAGGTATTCCCAATATGCTAGGTCCCTTGCCAATCCAGGATTCAACCTAGCCTCCTTGCCACCGACAAATGCAGCAGCAGACCAACACCTACTCCGTGTGTACCACCAACTACAGACATGGAACGGAACATCATTAGATGCTCTCAGATGGGGCTGGAAAAGCTCATGCTTCGGTCTGCTCCCAATACCGACCACTAAGGATCCAGCTCCACATGATGTGCTGAACGCCGTTTCGTGTAAGTGCACTAAGGGATGTGCCGGCAAATGCACCTGCAGAAAAGTCGGTATTAAATGTTCGACCATCTGCATCAACTGCCAGGGAAATTCTTGTACTAATTCTCCATTGGCTGACGATGAAGGCGTGTCCACCAATACTTTTACAAATGATGATGACGATACACCACCCACTGAAGAGTTTGATGACACCGAAATGGAGATCATACATCGGCCAGAAGATTTCCTGGAAGAGGGTCCACCAAGAGCAAAACAACCCCGTTTATCTCCAGCCATGCCTGAGGAGGGACCCAGCAACTCCTCGTGAATCTGGTGTAATAATTATTGATGATATTGCATTATAGTAATATAAGTATAGTGATGGTAATAGTGTAATATAATTATTGGTAATATTGAAATATAGTATTATAATAATTTTGATGTATTTATTTCTTCCATCTCCTTCTCCCTTCATTCATTTTCGAAGAAATAAGTAATTATTTGAAAAAAATTTTTAAAATAAATACAAACTTATTTTCAACCTCTTCGATACCAACAATATGTTGAACTGAAGGAATCAGGAATGTTGAATGTGAGGGATGTCCAATTTAGTGGCTCTTCCAGATGTGACATATTTTTCATTGTCGTTTATTTCAGTACTTGAAATTGACCATTTTCAAAATTTGATGGGTCTATTTAAATGGAAATTAGATTTTCTACAACTTTTATTCCATGAGTATTATTGATTAGGGAAGCAGATTAGAAGATAGTTGATGCTGAACCGCCAAGAAATGGCAGCTTACACTAAAATGGGGAAAATCGCCAATTTTGAACAATCGATTGCGGCCAAACCGCTGAATCGATTTTAATGATTGTGGTACTCTTCGACGAAGAATTTAATGCTTTTCAATTTTGAATAGCATAAAATTTTCTGTACAACAGATGGTTTTCGAGTTATTTGTGGAAAACTGAAAAAAGTACGAAAATTTCGAGGTTTTCGGGCTCTCAAAAGTTAAGCTCACCTCCTGGGATGGTGCAAACTCAGATTACATGTATTTAGGACCAAAATAAGATATTAAAACTATTTCCTGCTTACCGCGATTTAATTCACACTGAGTGTCTAATTTTCCTGGCCTAATGATTCTGCAACCGTGTTAGGAATAAGATAGTCCTTAGCTCGCACAAGTTTCTCAACTCCTGAGAGTTGTCGTTCGTATGGGGGCGACAGCTGATTAACGGAAAAACAGATTTTAAAACAGATTTTTTTTCAAAGAGATATATCTCATGAAAGCGTCGATTACAATAGTTTGTTTAGTGAAAGTTTTGTCAAAAAAATTTAATCAGTTTATCCTGGAATGCTATCCCATCTTCATATTTTTTTATTGAAAAATCTATTTTCATGATACTTCAAAAAAGTATAGAAAAAATCCTGCTGATTAAATTTTCTTCATTTTATGGCTACATTTGTCAGATTGGGTCATGATTTAAATTGTTTCGATTTTGTCCTCACTATCAGGAAAGTAGGGGCTACAAGTAGGGCTGGAGTGGTCAGGCTTCATTTCATCAACATTTTTCAACAAGAATGGTCTACGATTGAGTTAAATTCAACTACTAACTGCTAACTACCCTGATTCATGGGGAATCTCCAGTTTTATTGCACTCTCCAGTGATGTGATAAACGCTCGACTTTATTCATCCTCAACCAATCGCGAGTAAATCATGATATTATAATTAGCAGATGAGAATTTAAAATGAATTGTGCCATTTCGAGGATGATTGAGATAAGTGCATTCAGAAAACTAAGACTCAGCAGAAACAGTAAAATTGAAGAACGAAAATGTGTTTCTTAATACCGAAAGAATGATAACAATTATAGTATGTAATTATACAAGTAAACAAAATAAAATATGGTCTTAGTCATCTCTTGAATCCTTTTCTGATAATGCTAGCTTGGTTAGCAAAACACGCGTAGGGCGACAGTATCTTTGTGAGATTGTGAGGAATAAGTGTTTTCAATAACATTTTAGTGAACATAATTGGGTTGCTTTACAACACTCTCTTACACTTCTTTTAACAGATGGGACTAAGAGGCTAACAGCATACTCTAACTATTAAGGGTTACTCCATTTTTGGTATTTTTATGAGCATGTTGCCTTGGGTCCGTATGGCTTGTATTCTCACCCCTCACTTTATACTTAGATACTCGGAAAGGTATCTTGTAGGAGCCTCTCAAAATTAACACTAGTTTATAGTATAATACTCCTAGTCTCAAAATATCTTCACTAGAGACTTCTGAATGCTTATCAATCATTTGAAATGTTCCAAAATTTTCACCCTCTGTTTCAATTACATACAAAAATATCGTGTATTTCGGGTTGGAATTTTCATCACGATTTAAGTACATACTGAAACAAAAAGATATAAATGATTCATTTGTGTCATTATAAATCTAGAAACATTTTTTCGTCTTGGAAGCCAGTCTGAAACCAGTCTGGGAGGCATTTGATTTTAAAAAAAACTATATACACATCGATGAGGTTTAAAAGTTTGTACTAAGGAGACCGATCTCAGAAGCAACTGTTTATACGAATTAAATATATCAACAGGTTATATAAATTGGAACACACTCCTTCAGTAGACTTTTGCTTATTGAGAAATAGAACTCATTGACGACTTTCTTTTATTGAACAATTACTTCAGTATCTAAAAGAAACCAAAGGAAAAAACAGGACATTTCCGGAATATAATAGAACAAGTCGCCCCGGAGCGCCAATTGATTTTTTTGTTGTTTCATAATTCCATCATAATTTGTGTTACTTTTTAAATTTATAGAACAAGTTTAATGGTCTGACTCAACCAATTTAGCGAATGTAAGAATGGAAATTCAAGACTCATTTCTGCTCCTTTTTGAAAGCTAGTGTGAAATGTCAAATTTTTAAATAATAAATATTATTCCTAATCTGAATAATATTTTCTCAGGTAAGAAGTGTTAATTTTTTCTAGTGGATAGGAGATGGGCATCTGTTTATATTTTCTCATTGAAATCACTTTTGTGATTTGTATTTTTAGTCTATCGATTGTCAGGTGTGTTGAATTAAACTAAATAAAACCACATGTGCTGGGTACAGAATAGATCCCTGTCTGATTCTGAAGATTTTCAAAGTTGCGTCGGTTTCGATTTTTGGGTATGCAGGGTGTCATGTGTATCAGAGGCATATCTTTGTGTTCAACAACGACTGCCTGGTTAGGCTGAAAGGTTTTTCGAATATTCTTGCAGCAAGAATATCAAATGTACCAGCAAAAACTAAAGTTGACCTGAAAATTCGCGTCAAATAATATTTGCCTCTTAAGAGTGTTCAATATCACATACATTGAATTCAACAAAAGTGATTATTTACTTTGCATACGATTTTGTTACAGAGATAAACAAAAAGAGTCTAAAGCACCTACTATGCCATTTATCTGGACAAGTATTGAAATTTATAGAAACTTCCTTAATTTGTATACAAAATGATTCAAATAGATATGTGTCCTACATTATGTGTGAATTGAAGAAACTAAAGTTTTACTTATAAGTAAAATTAAATAAAATTCAAACTTACCTCTTGAAAATCTTGATGTATAGAGGATTCTTTCATGGGAAATCCACCAAGATCTTTGGCAGAATAAATTATGAAAACTACTACTATGATAATAAGAAACCCTACTATTGTCACGGCCCTTTTTACTCTCATTATTCAATTCTCCAGCTGAAACAAAAATCTATTTATCCAAAGACATTCATTAAGGTAAAACAACTTCATATGATGTCATTTAATAATTGATTTACGAGAATATCATATTTCAGTTTATCTCGACTTCATTAATTTTAATCTAATCTTTTATTTAGCCGTAAATAAGAGATGAAAAGCAAATATGATTTGTGGTTTTGTGAGAAACTAAGGATAGTGGATAATTCAAATATGGAAAGCTAAATTCTGAAAATTGACATTATTCAATTTGGCCATAAGAAATTTAAAGTTGAAAACATAGTGAAAAAATCATGGTGCTATTCACTTCTTTTTGTTAAATGATGAGAGTGTCAAAATTATGTAATGTTGAACAGAACAATAGATAAAGAAAACTTTGAAGAAAATCAATATTAGATTCAATACTTGACAGTTTGTTGCCGATCAATGATAATATCAATATCAACAAAAACTCAGAAGAGGCAAGCAATGAAAACATAAATAAAGGGAGAGGAATCCGTGAGTCGAAGAATATGACCCCGGATACGCATAATTGGAAGTTACAGCTACTGGAATAGTCATGTTTGTTAAGAGGAAACAGACGAGTTAAGAGTACGAATTTCAAACACAGACGAGAACAGAGGAGATAATGGTAATACAACAAAAGGAATAACACAAAGCATAAAAACGAATGAGATGAACAAGTTAGCAAATTCAAAGTTAACATTCAGCACTATTCAAATAGTATGACAGAAGGAGATACAAAAATTAATGGAGAGCAAGGATGGAGATAGCAAAAATTTATTAGACTTCAATCTGTGCTAAGGTTCGCATAAACTGTATTGGCATTCTGATGTATAGATGATTTCAGGAGTCATTAATTGATTCTAATCAACCTTGGTCAAAATACTATTTTGTTAGATAAAGAGTAACACCATGATAAGAATGTCAACATATTTCGATTTCACCTCTAATATAAAGTATTGACACAATCTAAAAGTCGTAAATTTCTCTAATATTTTTGAAAAGACAAAAGGAACTGATAGAGGTCTATAATTATTATTCGTATCAGATTTTGTACCATTTTTGTAAATGGTACAAAAAAATGTCGAAATAGGAGTAATTTCGGATTTGAAAACTTTTACAATTTTCACATCAATATCGTCAAAACCAGAAGCTTTCCTAGGATCCAATTCCTCAATTATCTTCATGATTTCTTTAAAATTTGATGGTGCAAGAAACATTGTTGAAACTATATTTTTTTCAGTAAAATTTTGAAAAGTCAGAGGTACTTTTAAACAAGTTTTGTCCAATATATGTGAAAGCTTTGTTGAATTTCTCACTAATTTCCATATCATCTTCAATTTTTCGACCATCAATTTCAACTGATTTAAGGGATTGTTTTTGTTATTTTTATTATTGAGTATTTGGTTTTTTGTTTTCAATTTATCTTTACTTGTTGAATTTTCTAACGTTTTTTTATAATGTTCTTATTATTATTATTTTTAAGTTCATATAGGTTTCTTGATTTTAATACATTTTACTAAAATACATATTTTTAGGATAATCTTTTTTAGAAAACCATGGTTTTTGCAGTCAATTCCCTTTTTGATGATTTTTGTATAAGAACATGTTTTAAAAATGTTCAACAGTTCTTCATAAAGTGAATTGATATCATTTATGGCTCCCATTATATTTTGAAATTCCGTTAAATTGTCTAAGAGTTTCTTTATGTCATACTGTTTAATTTAAAACTCAGTATGTAGGATCCCTTTCTGTTTCTCATTATTTACAAATATCTGCTACAAATATCACTAATAAAGCTGTCTATCAAACATAGTTCAATTTATTCTTTTTTGTTTATTAGTATATTGTCAATAATACCAGTGCTAGTAGAAACACATCTAGTTGGTATTTTGTTATTACATACAATAACAGTATTTGAAACGTAAATATCTAAAATATTTTCGATACACGTATCATTTCTTGGAATATTGATGTTTATGTTTCCAAAAAAATAACTATTGCATATTTTCCTATCGATTTTGTCCATTTTGTCATCTAATAGATTGAGAATTTAGGTGGTTTATATATAGCTCAAACAATTATAATGTGTTTCAAGCTAAGTAGTTCACTTCAGTTTCTATTCATCTAAAAAATAGTTTAATTCGATTGTCCCCATTGACTTCATTATACTACCAAATATTTTAAGATTTTGCTTTATATAGTTTTTCACATACAGATAGCGGCGTTTCCATGCACGACAACCTGTAAGGTGTAAGATGCTAAAAATGTGCTTTTATTTACATTTATTTCATTCTATTCTTGTTTATATTTTCCACAGTCCATTCCTGTTATTGGATTGTATTGTTATTTGGTTGAATATTCAGTCCAAATACATTTTATCTCAACTTATTTAACTTGACACCTTGACACGAGAAATAGAAAGAATAGGAAAATTAAGAGAAGATCGATGAGAGTTGATAAAAAAGGCGAGTAGAAATGAAATATGAGTGTTAGCATTCCTTTCAGCAGCTCAATCAGTTGAGTTACAAGATTTGACCCAAACTAACATACAAACATTGCAAGTTAATAAAAGCTTGTAAAAATAGGCAAATGGTGAGTTTTTGGAATACCATTAGCCATGGACTTCAGAAAGAACTGAAAGAAATGATTCCAAAAAAGTTCGTAGTGAAGTGCAGGCACTCAGAGGCCGAGTAAGAGGAGTTGAAATTGAATTTGGTACAGACGAACAAACCAAACGACAAAATCGATCTTACCTATATGATACCTCTTATACAGAATACACCAGGGTCAATGAGGACATCAGTCTTAGAAGCATAAACAGGATCATCGCCAGGTCAACTTTTCGTGGAAAGTCATCGAGGGTATGGTTGACAATTTTGAGTCAGCATCCAACGTCAACAGCTGATCGGAATAGGAAATAACCACTTCACTAGTTATACTTCTGCGGACTAGGGTACCATATCGATGGTTTAAAGGACACTGAAATGCAAAATTCTTAAGTTTAGGTCACCATTTGAATTAATCGAATCTGCAAAAATGTTTTGATGATAACGAAAATGAAGTTGAGAAATGTGACCTTTTATGAAGAGATAATACTGGAAGAAAATGTCAATAAACCCAATCACATGAGAAAAGAAGACTAGATGAATGAAAGAATTGATCAAAGTTCTCGAAACCAAGGCATGTTAGTCCATCAAGGGGGAATGACTATGTCCTAAACACCAACACCTGAGAAATGGCACAAAAGAGATAACACCAGAAAGAAGAGGGGTATTGCAAACAACCTGTCAGGAAACGGAAGACTTGGCAGCACATGTCCAGAAGCATGTGTCTGCTTTCAGTATTCTTTATTTAGCATGTACCTACAATCAAATATAATACTTTAATGTGCTGGTCATCTGAAATTCAGGAAAAAAATTGAATACACTAGATACTAATATTATTATAACAAATATACAATAATTACATGAAATATAACAGTTGTTATAACAATAATTACATAAAATATAACAGTTGTTAGTCACATAATATATTAAACTAACACAAAATACAAATATAAAATAGACATAACAAAATTCGCCTTAAAAGTACTTAAAACCATTAAAAGTTAAGATTCTTTATTTTTTCCAACCTGTTGAAAGCCAACATCCTGTATGATGAATGAGTTTTTCAGTAATTTTTTCATTTTTCCACTCCCAAATATATATTATGAGTTCTTGTATTATAATAGTATTCAGTATGAGTACTCAGTTAAGTCGGTGACAAGTTATTATTTATTTTATATACCATTATCATTGTATGGTTACATACAAATTCCTTCAGACATCCATTGTAGTTCTTTTAGCATGGCATTGATTGGTGTATATCTTGGTCTTCTTGATATAATTCTCACGACTCTGTTTTGCTGTTTTTGTAATCGAACTGTTAATCTATTTATTTCTTTTTTTATTGGAAGTATATATTTTGATGCACGAAATATAAAATGTGATAATATATGTGTGTTTCAGACCATTTTGAAAGTGTTGGCTAAATCTTTCCTAAAAAAACTGAAATTTCTTGTGATAGTTTTTATTACCTTTTGAACGTGTTCTTTGAATATCAGTCCGCTATCAATTGAAACTCAAAATATTTCGTCACATTAATGGTTTCAATTTCTACATTACCAATATAGATACTCATCTTCCTACTTTATTGCTGAAGAACATACCTTTTGATTTATTATTATTTAGTTTCTAAACGTTATAACTACACCCCTGACTTATTTTTTTGTATCTATCTAATGTTCTACACCATGTGCACAGTAATATATGTGTGTGCCATCGGCAAAGAGATGAATTTTACACTTATCTACCTCATTAACGATATTGTTTATATAGAGTTAAAATAGGAGTGGTTATAATGTACTGCCCTGAGTTGCACCATTATCAAAATTTTCACTGGAAGTTACATTGTTGAGCTTTGTTACTTGTCTTCTACTATTTAGGTAGTCTACAAAACATTTGTAGACTGTACCTGATATGTGTTTGCTTCTCAATTTAGCAGAAGTCTTTCTCTATCTACTGCCTCAAAGGCTCGTGTCAAATTCATGTAAACTACTCATATATTCATATTTTGATCTGTCCACTTTTGACACTCAAATAAAATACTTTGAACGGGTGTTTCACAATTATGTTCAGTTTTAAAACCTGATGGATTTTCAGATAGGAGTATTATTACTCTTTATTAAGTGCATCATTTATACATAAACAACATTCTCTATTAGTTTTCCTATGACTAAGAGGGTCACATTTCACTGGCTTTATTCATATTATTCACTTTTGGAAATGAAATTATTGTTGAAACTTTCAGCATAGATGGAAATGTACTAGTGACAAGGTTCAATAACAGGTATTTCATTTATATATTATATTTTATATACTATTTTTAGGAACCCTGTTATTGGATCATCATCGCTACCTTTATTTTTCATTGTTAACAATATATCATGTAGTTGTAAAACATTATTGTTTGATGAACCCTATTAGAGTTTAAAAAACGCTATAATGACAATTTTCAGTACTAGGTGTTCTGCTTTTCTTTCATTATTTATACAAATATGAGAATCTTGCCCCTTCACTACTTTTAAAATTTCTAATCATAAGGTATATTACATTATTGCAGTTTTTATAACCTTAATTTTATATCATTGGTTTTTAGATAAAACCACTTTGTCAACAAGAATATTTTCCAGTGACAATAATTGAATCAATCATGAAACCCACTTGTCCTCAAACGAAAAATTGTGAAAAACCCAAAAAAAATTTTTCAAAACCTCTCAAATTTTGATAACAAGAACATTCTATCAGGTTAGCAAAGCTTTCTTGAGCTGAGACAGGTGGGGTACGTAGATTGAGAAAACGAAAATAGATTATTTTGGAAAAGAGGTTGGAGAGGTTTCAATAGTGGAATATTTTTAATGAAAATATTCTGAAGATATCACCTGCTCTTGTAATCTTTCTTTAAAAAAAGAAAACCTCGCAAAAATAATGATATAATAAAAGAACTCTGCCCTCCCTGCACATGAATGGCTGTTTATAAATGGTTCAAAACTGAGTTTCAGATAAAGAAATCACCTGCTCTTGTAATTTTTTTAAAAATAGAAAACCTTGCAAAAATGATCTACTAAAAGAACTGAGTTTCAGGGCAGTTTAGCTAATTTTAAAAAAACGTTTCCATCCATATGTGTTTCTGAAAAAGCTCCAGGTAGTATCTCTAATGATGGAGTTACACAATTTCCTTCATCTATTGGATACTGCAGTAATCGTTTTGAATTATATGAAGAGAAATTGACCCCAGAAAACATTTTTTGAACCTGTAGAAATCATCTAAAGCTACCACCTCTGGTAGAGCTTTATTCTCAGCGTTGCTTCTTTGCACATTAAGCTTGCCTTCATCAAAAACTTGATAATAGACATGATTCAATACATTGAAAGTTAAATAGGATGTGCTTGTAGCAGCACATACCATTCCAAGGAACCCAAGTCTGAGAGCCTTCCTTGAAGCAAAGAAAAACTGGTTGGGAAATGGTCTGTCAAACTTCTTATAGAATGAGAATATATTTGCTTTATTTCAAGATTTTGGCTGCAATTTGTCCCTGATAACTGTGGAAGGTCAGTAATGAGTCTATTCAAAGCTTTCATCAGGACTTTGCCAACATGGAAATTCAAATAAATTAAAATCAAGTTGAGTTCCTTATTATAAACAATTATTCTGACATAACAGTTCTATTTGAAAAGTTTAATTTATTGGTGGAAATTAAATTACGTTCTACCATTCTATAGAAAGATCAGGGTAGTTAATTTAGTTTTATTCATAACAAAAAATGTAACAAATTGAAGGGGTTATATTTTATTATTAGTGATTAATTTTTTTAGAAAGGAAGTTTTTGGCTTTCTACTACTCCATCTTGATACAAAAAATGTGGGAATTTTCCAAAGGAAGGAAGGAAGCAATCATTTTTAAAAAATGAAATAACATTGAACATAGATGTGATCATTCAAAGAAGTAACTTTCAGACACAAATTTGTTTTGAAAGATTTTTTTCTTTCGTGTAATTCAATGTTTATATGAAAGTAGCTGTTTCAGAAGGCCTTTTTCTTTCATTTTGTGTCTGAAAGTTACTTCTTTGAATGATCTAC
>WOGR01011679.1:0-10472 GCA_015342045.1 Leptinotarsa lineolata | reverse complement strand
GTGAGAATCGACAAATCCCGCTTTTGGGGATGAGAACGGTCCCCCCTCGACAAACCAATCCGGAATCGGCTGCACTCAATCCAGCCATGAGTTGAAAACTTTATCCAGGTGGCGGTGGGTACCTGGTAGTTTTTTCCACCAATAAGTGTTCAGTCCATCTGGGCCTGGAGCAGCAAAGTTCTTGGAACCCACAAGGGCTCTTCGAACGTCATCCGGGGTTATCGGGTTGCGCAGTTCATTGAGCTCAGGCTGTCGAAGCTTTCTGCTGAAAGCTTCGAACAGCACGTGGAGGCTCTTGGAATAAGTGAGGTTTCTCGCGGAACCTAAGGTTTTCCGCGATACTTCTCGCTCGCCTCACTAGTGACTTCTTAGCAGCCACTAGCATTCGTATCCTATTATTATTATTATTATTATTATTATTATTATTATTATTATTATTATGCTTCAGCAGAAGTGCAATTTCCAACCTGTAGTGAATGTGTGACACCATTAAGAGAATCGCAATTTGTGATCTATAGTAAGAATATATTTTATTATCTTAAACTATGAAATGAGTTCTTTCCTAACAGCCTCACCTTATAGAAAGGCTACGCAGAAGTGAGTACACGCAGAGAAAAGTAATTAGCATAATTATTCTAATGATATATGGATTAAAAATGAACGTGGAATAACCAGGAAACTGAAATGCTCCTTTTTAGTGGTGCTTGCAAAATTGTTTCACAGAGAGCGATTTTCTGATTAATGGAAGAATCTGAATTGTAAGAAACCCGTCGATTACAAGAGAAACTACATCTTGTTTATGTTAATAACTCATTCAGAATTACTGGGTGTTATGTGAACACGTGAAAGATAGTGGATAAAAAAATGAAGTTGTTTTCAAGAGTCCTTCTTTCATGTCTTCTTGGTTTGCAAAATTTTCAAATTCATCGAAAGCAGGATACAAATAAATACATTCTTTCATTATGAATGATAAATTATCTTTTAACATAAAAAAAACCAGCATCCTTACTATTCGCTGCACTTTACCTGAGATCTGCCTTGGTATCGAAATCTTAGAAAGTATACATACTTATAAATTTCTTGGGCTGAATATAGATGATAAATTGAAGTTCAAAGAGCATACAATAAACCTAAGCAAAAAGCTTGCCTCAGGCTGCTACGCGCTTAGAGTCATCTCGACTGAATTAGGCTATGCCCATTCAAGAACAGCCTATTTTGCTCTTATAGATTCACATATTAGACACGGAATCGCTTTCTGGGGAGTCTGTTCCAGAGACTTATTTCGTATGATCTTTGTTCTTCAAAAAAAGAGCTGTCCGTTACATGTGCAAGGCTACTTCCCGGTTAATTGCAAACCTATTTCCAAAGCTCACAGTATTTTAACTGTACTCTCCCTATGCATTTTGGAAACAATCTGTTTAATCTTGTTTTGATCTTATATTTCCTTATAATGTGTGAAAATTTTTGTATAAAATGGAAAACAACTATAACTCAAAATCTATACATGATGGAAAATTTTTGATGTTGAATTCGCAGTCAGGATGTTTCAAACTCTCATGTATAGCCATTATAATATTAGTCGCAATTTTTTTCTCATTTGTTGTCTAGTGTAATTAGAACAAAGAAATTGGGCAATCAAGATTTTTTGAAACCGTGCAATTTTTACAAACATACTGCAAGTTGCAGATCAACAATTCTGTTACTCACTTTAAGAAAATCATGACTTGTAAAACATTCTGTATGAATGAAAAAATACGTTCAACGTACACGGATCGCTGCCCTCAATTTGATCCTCATGATAATCTTTATTGACACAACTCTCTTCTAGGCTTATCTAACGAGCATCTTCACTTTCTTTTGTATCACTGTATGTTGCCTTGTGCAAGTCATGACAATTTCATTGTTATCTAACGAGAACTATCATTTAAGACGATCTCAACAAACTTGTAAAACACGATGACCATTAATCAATGGGCAAAAATCTCTCTCTCACGCCATCATCATCTGACTACTGCTATTATTATTTATACATCAATTATATGAGAAACCTTCCACTTCCTGGTACCTTGGGTTTTAGTATAATAATCCGGCGATAATGAGCAAACATCCTCTCCTGGGATATGTCGAATATGCAACAGGATGCGATTATTTCAATAATAGAAAGATATTACCTTCCGGGGAAATATGAAATTATGTAAGTACATATATTAGTATAAATGAATATAGAGCAAGTGTTTTAAAGACCATTGGTGACGCACAAAGCAAGCTTAGAACTGTCATATATGGAGTACCTCAAGGGCCAGTTATTGGACCAGTGCTCTTCATTCTGTACCATAAACAGTTTGGAAAATGTTGAAGATGAAATACATGGAGAGATTTCAATAACAGTACCTATCGAATTCGATTTACTAAATGTTATCAGATGGCTACAGACCAACACATTTTCTCTCAATTTGAATGAAACTAATTGTTTGCCCTTCTGGATATACTGACCTGCAGGTTGAATCAATGAATAATCTTTGGATAATCGAAAACGACATTGTGCAACTTGAAAAAGTGAAGGAATATTGGGGTATTTTACTCCTTTACTAAAAAAACAATCGGCCAAAGGAGTTCAAATTATTCAATGCCCAGAGTAAAATTAATATTCAGCCAATAGTGGGTAATACGATGCTTTTCTAAAGACGTCTTCAGATGAATCGAAATATTTCTAAACAATTATGTTCGTAATGAGATGATCGTCAATTCAATGTTTATTATTGGATGATATTTATATTCAACAAGAATTATGAAACCAGAGAAAAAAATGTAAAGACCGAAGTTTTCGGGGAGTATCTAATATCAAGTATCAATTTGCAATTTTGTGAAGTAAAATCTTATACTTTTCAATGTCATGCACATTTTGTTTAGTCATACTGAAATGTTAAACATGTAATCCAAATGTCAATGTTATATTCTTCAAACATTAATAATGAATTGTTACCGAAAAATATCAATTTTTATTACTATAGTAAAAGATTGACTAATGCGTATTCTTCGATTTATTTACTATACACCCTATTTCAAACTGATTCAATACCTGAACTCCACTCACAGCATTCCAAATTAGGATAGATCATTGCGCCAATTCTTCTTCGATAAATTGAATTGTGCTCCACGACACAACAAGGCCACCATAGATATCAGAAAGGAGCTTCACCTGAATTATAGGACGTGTTGAATCATAAAACGAACATTTTCGAAACTAGAACATATTCAATACGTTGCTAAGAAGCTTGTAATTATCTACAAAATGAATAAATGTGATGATATACTTTAATTGGATAGATGTTCAAGGACAAACTTCTTCGCGTATACTTTCCAAAACAAACAATAATTCCTGCAGTTATCATTTCGTTCGCGATTATCACAATTGAAATATGATTTTCGATTGTTATGAGATTTTCACTAAACAGTTTTACAAAAACGCAACATATGTTTCGCTATACAATGGCTTCTTCGGGCGTGTCTATACTTACTAAAATCTACACATTCCAGTTGGAATATTTGAAATTTTTTTTATTGCATATCTACAACATAAAACGAACCTATATACAAAATTTCACCCTCCAAAAATATAGCGGTAAGGAGAAACAGTGATGAAATGGTAATTTTCATATGTAAATGCTCCCCTTTTATCCCCAGAGGAGCACTGCAGTTGGAATATTCAGAAATCCTTTCTTATTGCATATCTACAACATAAAACGAACCTATATACAAAATTTCAGTCCTCAAAAATATAGCGGTACGGATAAACAGTAATGAAATGGTAATTTTCATATGTAAACGCTCCCTTTTTATCCCCACGGAGGACGCCCCAGTTGGAATATTGGAAAATCCTTTCTTAGTGCGCATCTAAAACTTAAGAAGCACTCATACACCACATTTTAGCTTTATAGGACCAGTACGGAGAAACAGAGAAGAATGAGTGAGTGTTCATCAGAGGATGAAGCAAAAATGTACATGATTTATAATTCTATATCAACCAAATATTATGGACTTCCTGAAGTATATAAACCTCCATCAATGCTCCAAATAGCAAAAATTTTCGAATGATCACTTAAATTCTCATTGATGCTTATAATTATGAAAATGATTTCTATATTAAAGATCCTTTCGATTTTTCCAATTTCACAAATGAAAAATCATTACCACCAGGTTATATTCTGATTAGCCCTGATGTGATTTCACTTTTTAGCAAATACCTATAAATCTAGTGGATAAAAGTGTTATCAAAAAATGTAATGATATAAATAAAAATTGTTCAATAAACCAGAAGAAATTTATCGAAATAATTTACTTCAACTCAAGTTATTTTTCTTTTGAAGGTAAATACTATAAACAAATTCTTGGTACTTCAATGGGAGCAACTATTTCTCCTATTAGGGCTCAATATGTAATGGATGATCCTTTTGGAAACATACTTTCTAAAAAGTTATCCGTAAAACTGACAATTCCTTGATCACTGATTGGTATATTAAACCTACTAATTCAGAAGGATATACCAAATTTCTATTCTTTTCATAAAAAATCAGGTGAAATAGATTTGATACTCTGTTCGAAAAAAAGAATAGAAAAATTAGTACACCCTTTCCTCAAGCAAAAAAATCTCAGACTTCTCAGAGACATATTGATCAAAAATTCTTATCCCAGAAAACTTCTCAATGAAATAATTTTCAATACTGGCAGTAATGCAAATTCTGATATAATCAACAGAAATTCAAGTAATGACAATTCATCTATCAATTGTTCTTATAAATCTATACCCGATCTTGGAAATTTATCTTCAAATATCGTAGAACTTTTTCATAATGAACAAAATATCAAAATATGCCAAGAAAATGTTAGAACTATAAAGAATTTGAATACCAAATTGAAACATAAAACGTATACCACAAAAAAGTCAAATGTGATTTATTACATTACTTGTAATAATTGTAACTCAGATTATATTGGAACAACATCTAGAATTCTTGATGATAGAATAACATCACATATAAGTGATATAAAACTGAATAAAAAATCATGTGCATTAGCACAACACTCTATAGAAACAGGACATAAATCAAATCACTCTAATATTAAAGTTTTACACACAGAAAAAAATATTTGTTAGTCTTCTGATTGTATGAATGAGAAAAGTGACAATGATAATCTTAGCAATATGTACATAGGAACTTACTGGAACAACACCAAAAACATATTAATAATGAAAATCGTATCAATCAATAACTTCCTCTTCAGAGTTGAAGATTATCAAATCATCATGCCCATTGAAAAATGACATTTATGTGAAGGTATGAAAGTTGTCAAACAAAAATTCCTACACATGTTCAACTTTTTTCCACCAATTTATATGTTCCATTCATTGTTTTTTACTCATTTTTACTATAAGTATGATCTGTAGTGTATTTCAAAGGCAAAAATATCCACAATTGATAAATTAGAGGCCTTGAAGAAGCTTTCCATTAGAAGTGGAAGCTTGGCAAAGTAGAGCAGAGTTTTGACTTTGATTTTTGTCTGGGAGACCTCGTTAATCTATTTTACTGTACATTTCTCCAATATATATAATCAAAAAGATAAGGATTGGACGGAACAGCACCCGAGAAAGATTATTGGAAAACCGCGGACACGTGTTTCTAGTTATTGGCCTCACCAGCGCGGTGTAGCCAAGTGCAAACTTGGGCAACACTTGGTTGCCAAAAAAAAACGAAATCACACAAACTTTTTTTTTGGTAACCAAGTGATGAGCCTGAAAGTCCACTCCTTGAACAGTCATCTTGATTACTTCCCGGAAAATTTGGGATATGTTAGTGAGGAGCAGGGTGAGCGTTTTCACCAAGATATTAAATTGATGGAAAAACGTTACCCGGGCCACTGGAACATCAACATGATGGGAGACTACTGTTGGTTACTTCACCTCGAAGCGCAACAAGCGACTCATCGCAGGAAAAGCTACATAAGAAACTTCAAAGAAAACAGAGAAAGGAAGTATAAACCAATTCCATCTGACTAGTGAAACCTACATTACAACACTGTATCATTATTTCAAGTAACCTAGTGTAAATAAAAACCATAATAGTGATTTAACACAGTGTTTCATTAATTTTACCATATACCTTACAGATTTTGAATTATATAAAAAAAGTCAATTTGTCAAAAACTATGGATGATACAAAAAAACTAAGACCAGATTTGGATTCAGCACACAAAAATGTATAAAAATCAGCTATCAAAGTAAAGAAAGTTTTCGAAAACATTTTTTTTGTTGGCCTGTGGAATGAATCAACTAACGTGGAACACAGTTAATTACCAGTTTTCACGTTTGAAGGAATGTTCAGTAAAGTGAAGCTATTTAACTCTATTTGGTCATTCAGTAAATGACGCGAATTCAAAATTCTACTCATTTCTAAACATTCTGAAAGATTGAGACTCAAACATATCCCTTCTGAATGGCATATAACTATATGCTCTTTAGTTCTTTGGGAAAAAGTTCTACCCATTTGGCCACTATAAAGTTTTGGGCAAGAGACACAAGTCAACTTATATACTCCTGATCTATACGATACTGAAGTTTTGTCTTTATTGTTTTCAATAAATTTGCCTAAATTATTATTTGTATTGTTTTAGTGAAAATTGTTTCTTGAATACGTTATGGATTTTCATCAAGTATCGGCCGATTCCATCTCATATCACAATAGAAATTTCAGATTAATTCGTGACATATCATCCTGAGATTGTGATTATCTCATATAAATATTCCATCTTTGGATTTTGCAATTCCAATTAACTTTTCGATTTCACAAAACAATTAACAGTTCCAGTTCTGTTTCATTCAACCGGTGAAATCACTGATTCAGTCCAAGATAGTGAGTGATCTGGTAGGCACAAACAAATCATGTTTATCAACACTCGTGTTACCGATCTGTTACATAACAGCCAGAATGAAGATTTGAAGGTCACCGCATGACATAATTTGATTTTCTCTGAATTGTAATGACTTTCACCTTGTTATTAAACTTGTTTACATACTGATTCTGTCATGAATGTATGTTAGAATGTTGTGCTGGTCATGGATTTGCGAGGGCAACAATTGTCATTCAATTTGTTCAGGTAATCTATCAATGAAAGAGACATTAATTGTGTGAATGTTTCACTCTTTGTGGAAAACCAACAATACCAAATAATATCAAGAAATATCATTAGGTAGTACATGGATGCACTGTTTGGAACCTTTGGTGTAGTAATTAATCTTATTGGAGTTTTTTCCCAACAGCAAACCATTATTTTTAACACCTCGACGTGTTTCAATCACCAAGTGATCATCTTCAAGAGGAATAATCAACCATTCAACCAGTTGTGTTCAGTTTGTTGGCGACAGGCATAAAAGCTTAAAGTGTTTTGCGTGATTGGCGATTTTCTGCTATCGAAAAAAATTGATCCAATAACTTGCATGAAATTTTGTATGAAAAATGTAATGAAATGCTCAAAAACACTTGAAATGTTGAGAGTGGCATACGTTGATTAATCATGCTTCAGCCACCATATCCACCAGATTTGGCTCCCTGTGACATTTTTCTGTGACTTTTTTGCTAAACAGCTGAAACTGAGAACGAGTGTCGGAACGAGTGTACAAACATAAAAAAACGTTAATCGTATGAATATTGCACGCAAGAATTGAACATTCACCTTATTTTTTGAACAGATCTCGTATATCGCATAGGTTGGAAACTTTTTCGAATGACAAGTATCCGCGATTTTTTCGAAAAATTTCTAGAAAGAATCATGTGTCCTAGGTTCAAGAGACTGTTTTTTTATTCTTCGAATCTTCATATTTGAGATTTTCACTGCACAGTTTGCATAACCGTAACGCATGCTTCGCTATACAAGAGCATTTTTAGGCATGTCCAATACTCCATGCAATACTCAATGATAAGGAAAACGCCTCAAACAAGTGTTACAGTTTTGTAGACAGTGTAGTGGATATCACACAACAAAGTCCCACTCGAATACTTATATTGATGCATATTGACATATATAGAATGGTTGAGCCTACAGAAATCCAAATTTTTTTTTTCGAAATTGAATGAATCCAATAAATAATCGACTAGCTCAGATTTCAAATCCTACAAAACTGTTAGTGGATACATTGAAAGGGGTATAGTTTTGGGAGAATGAATTTTGGGAAAGAACGATTTTCGCTTTTTATTTCCCCATTTTCAAACAAAAAAATCTTATGATCGTAAAAATTCCTGGAATTGGGAGTATAACTATGTCATTTACATATATTAGGAAAAGGATTGGGCCCAGTACTGATCCTTGTGGAACGCCCCATAAGATATCTTTAGTATGTGATCTCACTAACTATTTTCTGTCACCTACGTAAGACCTGAAACAGTCATTACACACTCCTCTAAAGCCGTAGCAGTCAAACTTTTGCAAAAGAAGTTCACGATTAACACAATCAAAAGCTTTGGAGAAGTCGTAGAATACTGCAGCTACGACCTCCCCGTTGTTGAGATGTGTGACATGTTCAAGAAAGGAAAATATCGCATCATTTGTGCCTTTTGCCTTCTGAGAGCCAAATTGATGGTTAATAACTTGTATTCATGAAGAAATGCTTATACTTTTTTTTCACCAGTTTTTCTATAATTTTTGAGAGTGTTGAGAGCATGGAGATAGGTCTAAAGTTATTTGGATCTTCTGCATTACCGCTTTTCAATAGAGGAATTACAAGGGAAACGGATTTATTTATAGCCATTACTAGAGTATTCAAAGCGGAATCGGGAAGGTTATTTAAAATTTTCACTGAAATTTCATCAAATCCCGTTGTATTTTTGTTTTTTGTTCTAGCAAGATTTCTTTCAGCTCTGATAAATTTGTATCTTCAAAATGAAAGTTATTGAGCATATTTACATCATTTAAATAATCCAATGGATTTGAAGTAGAAAAAGGGATGAAGTTAGTTTTTGAGCACTTCTGCAGTAAAAATTATTGAGTGTTACTTGATCTATATTGACGTGTTTTTTAGACTATTCACTATGGCCCAGTTTTCTTTGATTTCATCATCAACTTTGTTCATTCTGATCTTGTAATGAATTTCTTTTGCATATTTAATTACTCATCTGAATCTTTGGCGATATTTATTGAAAAAAGTTATTATTTTCTGAGTTGTCAAAGACAATATACAAACGTGTGGATGATATCTGATTCAATTCTATAACAAATGTTTGAAAAAGTATTTTTGCTTTCGTGTAATTCAATGTTTATATGAAAGTATTTATTTAGAGAGCGATTTTTCGTCCAGTTTGTGTCTGAGAGTTACTTATTTGTGAAGAATTTATTCTGTATTTAATTGCTTTCTTCCTTTCTTCAGTTAGTGAATACTCTTTGACAGAATGACAATGTTCTTCGATGCTTTTTGGGTTTGTAACCTCCCACAATCTGAAAAATGAATGAATATAGAAAATATACACTAACAGAGCATCGGCTCTCAAGTTATAAATTCAAATCTCTAAAAACCTGTTTCCAATAATAGTTTCTGATGATGATGTCGAGGTGTGAATAAGTGTGTTACTATAATTTCTATGTAATCATAAATCCTAGAAGTGTCCATTTAAAACCAACCTCGCATGTCAGCTTCTTGTCACGCCATTTAATCACATCCCTGGACCTGAAATTTCCGACGACTCACATAATTGCGAAATAATTAATTCTATCAGTTCAATCTTATGTTACTTCTATGGGTCAGTGGTCACAAATGCACGGTGCATGCACATGGTTACGCAATTCCTTTTCATCTTTGATATACTAATTAAAATAAAGAAAGGAAACTACGAATTATTAAAATTAATTTTATTACATATATATACATGTTTGGTATCTTACAAACTATGACACTGAGTATGAAAATAATAACAGTGAAATTTACAGGATTCATATAGAAGATACATGCAGTGTGATTAACAGTAACAGTAACAAACTGAATTTGTTGATTTATTGCACCAACCAAATTTAAATTCCGAATGAAATGTAGCAATGTTCGATATTGAATGCATCTAATGAATGGCCTGAAAAGTTCGTAGGCTGACACACAGATGGCGCCACTAGTCTTACATCCATATGATTTTTTAGTTAACCACAACTCTCGAAAGATACGTGTTACAAATTTCACTGTTGTTCACTGTGAATAAAGCATCGCTTTTTGACGAAAAAAAAACTATTTAAGTCAAGACTTGCCTTGATAAACACTATTCGGACTCTTCACCAGGAAAATCAACCGTTGAGAAGTGCTGAATGGTGAAATGAGAACCGAGGACGAAGCAGTGTTTGAAGCTGTTCCACCACGAAAAACACGAATTTATGCGTTGACATGTGACAATGGATGAAAAATTGCTCCATCATTTCACACCAGAATCAAAACAATCGTCATC
>WOGR01011678.1:0-10472 GCA_015342045.1 Leptinotarsa lineolata | reverse complement strand
ATGACCTGAACCTATATTACCTTATTAATTTTTTCTTGTAATTCTATTCTTTTAATAAATAAAGTGTTATAAAATGTACCATTTTTCGTTTTTATTTGACCTATCGGAATATAGGGACAGAACTCAGAAGCGGCACAATTTTCATTTTTTTGGCGACTTTAAGAGTGTGGTAGAAATGTAGCAGCACGGGGTCCACCGAAACCAGTAAAATTTTGAAAGTGGTCCACGAGAAAAATAAGTTAAGTTTGGGAACTACTGGGTTAGAGTATAAAATAGTTAGTAGTTTAGGAGTAACTTAGTATTAACGCTTGATTAAGCTATTGTATAGCGAAACACGTGTCACGGTTTTTGTAAAACCGTTTATAGTGAAAATCATGCAATAAACTGTATAACTGTGTTAATGAGTGTCAATACGGATTTTCATTAAGTATCGGCCAGTTCTATTCAATCATTGAACGTTTCTGAGAAAAGTGTATAGAGCTAAAAGGGGGTTATGTCGAATACACCCCAAAAACGCTAAAAAAAACAAGCTTCGAAAGTTATTTCCCCCGCAGTCAGATTGTAATTTTTACAGAACTTTATCCAGTTTTCACAAAGAAACTCGACTTGGTTTGAACTGCCAACACAGGAATGCGACGGTAGCTTTGGTACAACCGTGGAAGCTGTCACTGGCCAGTGCATTACAATATCAGAAGAGCACTGCAATGAAGGTAAACGATTCCCGGGGAATGTGTGTAGGTACTTTGGTCGCATTAGCCGTTGAAGTCAACAGTTGAACATCGATTTATAATAGTGACAATTGATTTACGGCGTTTCTCCGGATTGGCCACGCTACAAATAGTCGACCGGTACGACAAGTTTTGAGTCGACGCGTTGTTTGAAATCTAAATATTATTAAACAAGCGTGCATATCTTCATTAGTACGGTCGATTCTCCTGAAATGTTCATCTCAGTAGGTATAGTTCGAGTAAACGATATAGTGCAACCTACCTTCCAACAGCTCAGTTAGGGAGCTAACTGATGAAGTGCCAGTCATCGTACTCAAAAAGTGCGCAAATAAACTTGCACCAGTATTTTGCAGACTTTTTAGCCTGTCTTACAAGAAAAGTGTTTTTCCTTCTCGTTGGAAGATTGTTCGCGTTCAGCCTATTCCCGAAAAGGGCAAGAAGAATCCTCCAAATAACTATAGACCAGTCGCTTTGCTATCAGTGATATCAAAAATCATGGAGAAAGCCACAAACCACCATATTCTTGAATATTTGGAAGGCTTTAACATCTTGAGCGACCATCAGTATGGCTTTCGGAAACAAAGATCCACAGGCGACCTTCTATCGTATGTCACCCATATTTGAAATAACGCAATCGATAATCATGGAGAGTCGAGAGCTGTTGCGCTTGATGTTTTTAAGGCCTTTGACCGTGTGTGGCATGAGGGTTTGCTAGCCAAACTTCAATGCTATGGCATGTCGGATCATTTTTGTGTATGGCTCTCAAGTTTCTTAAAAAAACGTTTCCTGCAGGTGGTCGTCGATGGATATCTCTCAAATACTTTTACCATCAACGCTGGTGTTCCCCAGTGATCCATTTTGTCTCCAACCCTATTTTCATTGTACATCAACGACTTATTGAAAAAAAACGAAGAATCCAATATATTTCCTCACAGACGACAGCAACACTTGTCTCGTTATTCCATTTGGATACCAGGAAATCAGTTGCGGATGCACATCTTCGCCGGCAGCAGGAGACTGTATATCCTAATAAGGATCTAGAAGTGATTTCGAATTGAAATGAAAGTAACCAGGTTCAATGCAATGCCACGAAAACTCAGGCATCGGTTTTCTCCAAAAAGATGAATGTCTCTGAACCGGATTTAATAATGTCAGGACAGACAATTCCGCTTTCTGCTTCGATAAAATTGTTGGGTGTTGAAATGGACACTAATACGTTCTGGCACAATCATGTTGCTGGAATTGCAAGAGCCGTTTCTTAAAAGCTTGGAACACTATTCCGAAACAGGAAACTGTACACACCTCACCAACTTTTGATGCTTTATAAAGCTCAGATCAGACCTTTTAAGAAGTATTGTTTTCATGTATGGAGTTCCGCCCCTAAATATACCCTGAAGCTGCTGGATTCCATCCAGAAAAGAGCAATCCGCCCGATTAAAGACGCAAACATAACTTGAAACCTTGATAGTCTGGAACATTGAAGAAAGATTGGAGATTTGTCTCTCTTCTATAAATACTTTCACAGGAAGTGTTCAAGGGACTTGGCACATTTGATTCCACCAAGAGCGGTGCATATCAGAAACACTCGACGGACTATGGCTTCTCATCGTTTTGAAGTTCAACTCAGTACACCTCGAACTTCGCTGTTTAAAAACTCTTTCATTTGGAGAACTGCGTTCATGTGGAATAAACTTCCTAAGAACGTTTTTCCAGTAATTCAAATCCAATGTGAATCACTACTTTCGCACAGGCACCACTCTTAGAGTGCCTTAAGGTTTATCCTGTAGTGCTTGTTTTTTTCTTAAAAAAAATTGGACTAAGGTACCGAATAAGCAATAGTAAAGAATATTTTAGCTAACATTTTTCCTTCAATACATCATTTCTCAGATTTATAATAATGTATTCAGCGGAGCGTGTTTAACCTATTCATTTTTTAAAACTAATCAGATGATCTTTCATTTTAGGGCTTCACATTTCCAAAGGAAGAAAAAATTGTGGTTCCAAAAGGCGCACTTTCTACCTGTTGATATACACGAAATACCCACCGTCGACCAAACAAGCCATTCTGAATGCATCATGAATGTCGACCAGTCTGATGAAAATTTTACAAATGACATTGCATCTATTTTGGTTAGTTATTTGGATGAGTACATGTATCTTAAAAAACGAATTTCATCAAATAATTAGTAACCAGGTAAAAACCATATCTACCCTAGTTGATGGAAACTTTCGTATACGAGAAATGAAATATATCTAACTCTCCCTCTCTCTCTCTGTGTGTGAATATTGAATAAATATGATAAATCAAGAGATCAGTAACTGACGATTTGAAAACTTGCATTGACTACGTGTATAAGTACAACCATGTGTTCAGTCCGACTCCTCTTAAGGTTGGGTTTCAGTTTCACTTTTAGCACTCCTTTCAGTGAGTTTTCTTGCTGTCTCCGACCTTCTTTGTTTATTTTCCTATAATAACCGAACGGAAAGTTAGGATCACGTTTATTAAATATTTATCTTGGTCTAAATGAAAAATTTATCAAGTCGGCGAACAGTAAACAATAAATTTTGTCGTGGTATATATAGGAGACGCATTTAGACTTCATCATGAAAACTAAAGCGTATAAAAACACCATACTTAGTGTACGATTCGACTTGAAACATACTGAAACTATCTTTGTTCTATAACATTCAAGTTGATGTGAAGGTTTTCTTTTTTATTATATCGGTTTTGAAAGTATACTTTCATAGAATTCATTTTGTTCAATTCTTTTCTTTGAATTACGATAGAAAGATATAATAGATTGTTTTACTACATCTTTTAGCTAGTATCAATCTCAGTCCCGTTATTGCCCTTCATTTTCATTTGCCTTTAACTCCATTAGCCAAAATCTTTCATGCATAATTATGTTCCATACACTTTTCATTCTGCTCAGCTTCAGTAATTTTCAATATTTAGATTCCTTCTTAATTATTTCTTCATCTTTAATCTCCGAAATTTGTGTTTTGACCTTTTGTCCATCCCTTTGATGATCTCTTCGTGACAAGAGTCGTCATCACTACTTCTTTCTTATTTCATCATTTTTTAAATGTTTTATTCTTCAATATTTAAACCTATTTTCATTATTTTATGGTTTTCCGTTAAGTATATTCAAATTATTATAATACTATACTTTTTTCGTCTCGATCAATTTTGAGATGTTCAATTGTAGAGAAGCTAATAATAGAGTCAATCTCTAATTGAAGCCTATTTCAATTTTTTGAAATTCATCATTGAAGAAAAAGCTAATTCTCTACAGAAGTGGCAAATTGATTTAAAAATTTGAAGGCGTCCTTTGTCTTTCGATACTTTGATCTTCGTTCTATCTAGAAGATATTTTTTAAATGAAACTAGAAGATTATCTTTCATATTCACGGAAGATCATTTAGGTTAAATTGAAAGGGTTATATTTTTAGGAGTGATAAATTTTTGGGAAAGAAAGTTTTTGGCACATCTAGATATATACAGAGTTACTTCTTTCAAAATTGATTGCTTCCTTCCTTTCTTTGGAGGATTCCCACATTTTTTGTATCAAGATGGAGTGGTAGAAAGCCAAAAACTTTCTTTCCCAAAAATTAATCAGTCCTAGATGTATAATTCTACAACATCTATGTATAGAATTACTTCTTTTAAAATTGATTGCTTCCTTCCTTTCTTCGGAAGATTTCCACTTTTTTTGTATCAAGATGGAGTAATAGAAAGCCAAAAACTTTCTTTTCCATCAATCAGTTGTACAGACATCCACCAGAGCATTTATTATCTATACATACATACCTATGCCCACTGCCTTCAGAATCGGATTCCGAAGGAAATTTGATGATTTCTTTTCCAAATTTTGCAAGTATTGGAAGGAATATGAAAAAATACTTTTGAACAAATGCGGAAGACTCAAGAACTTCTGCAAATACGTTGACCATAAACAAAGTTTCCTCAAAAAAACTTCCCTTTGATTATATGGATCGTTTTCCTCTACCTCTTGGAGGTTCTCGATGCAAATATTTAGGTGGCTAAAAAATTACTATTAACTCTGATAGCCTCTGCAAACATTCAATGTGAATGTTTGCAGAGGCTATCAGAGTTGTGGGTGACAAAACCAGTTGACCATTAGACATTTGGTATTATTATGATTTTGAAACCCTTATTCTGTCAGTTACAGTTCTCTGTGATATTTTCATTAGATGCCACAATCTGAAACTTCAGAAGACTGGTCAGATTGCAAATCAAACTGTGGGTTCTAATGTTTAAACTACTTGTTTTGCTGAATATAGGTCTCTTCAATATAAAAAAAAATCTGTGTTATTGATGACTTGTTTATTTTGTGGAAATTCATGATCACTTCAATAAGATGAATGAAAACACTACGTTAAACGTAGTGGAAATTAGACAAGGAAGTGTTTTCTAATTCCACTAAGTTTAAGGTAGTGGAAATTAAACAAGAAAGTGTTTTCATTCATCTTATTAAAGTGATAAAGAAAATCAAAAAGATCAAATGGATTAAGGCGACCGTATGATTTAATTTATAAAGGGGTCGCGTTTTCAAGAAGGTTGAAAAGTTTTTCTATATTTCCATATCTTAATTGAGTAAAACTGATAGCTATATACTCGTTATCAAATGTTAAAATCCTTAATGAGCGCAATAATTATTTACTCAACGTGCTTCCTGAGCCGCATGTGTGATCATGTTACCCCTGGTGAAAATATTACTAAACAGATTAGATAATGCCTTCGGTTCGCTATTTTAACGATCCAACATCTGCTAGTTGTGTCTGGGCGCCGGCATTCTTATTTCTGGACAAACACAAGAATAGAAACTGGGAGGAAAAATGTTACAAGTGATAATTGTTTTAGGATTTTTATGGACCACTTTAAGATATTAATGACGATAGAAATAAGACAAATTATATGAAGGGGCGGGAGTGGGAATGATTTGTATGTTTTGCTGGTCGGAAGCTTATAAAGATAGCGAGGGATTTATTGGGTGAAAACATAAGGCTATTTTGAGACTTATTTACATTAGTCAACTAATGAATTGGTACGGAATTGAATTAGTTAGGATGGAATGTTTGTCAACCTAATTTAAACAAGTGCGTCAAAAGGAAAGCAATTAGTTTTCCCACTAGAGTTAATTCATAATTAGACAATTCTATGGAAATGGGTGCTATTAAAGGGAGAAACAACCATATATTCAATATGAACCATCTGTTAACAAATGATTCAAACACTTATTTTTGATAGTACCACATCGATGAGTGTCGGAATTATGATGATGTACTTATATTGCAGTGAATATAGCAAATAACAAAAATTTCATATTGGGTGCAAATTTTTATTGTTTCAGTAAAACGCACCTCCGTGAACCTAAATTTCAGTTTTTGGGGTCAGTGGTGGTGTACCTGGGCTACCATCTTGAAAATGAAGGTGTGATTGAGTTTATCTCGCGAGCTATCAGGACTATGAAAATCCTTTGGGATCATTTTTCAGGTAATAATATCTATAGCTTTTTCTAATAACAGTTTGTTATTACATTTATATTAAATCAAAAAGTTACAAACAAAAATATATTCTGAATGCATTTTAAACTTAGGTAATCCCTGTTTTCCTTGAGTTTATCAAAAATTTGCACGAGAGATATTTTACAGAACTTTTTTCAACAAAATATTTGATATGATAATGTATAGTATTTGAAACCAATATACATATAATATGTACACACATACCTCCATTATTTAATTATTCGTTGCTACGATTCGAGGTTTTACAATACCAGTTTTTTAAACTAAAAGGGGAATTTTAATAAGGGGGGTCAATTTTTGGGAAAGAAAGGTTTTGGCTTTCTACTTATCCATCTTTACACAAAAAAGTGGGAATCTTCAAAATAAACAAGATTTTTTCGTTTACAAAGTGCTATAAAACATTTCTGATAATTTTTTTATAAGATAAAAAAATGCATCCCTCAATTTTTAATGTATTTTTATTTGAAAAATTTTGATTATGAATTTTATGACAAGAAGCTATAGGAAATTGTGTAGGTATTATTGTATAAAAAAAGTTCTACAAAATTGTCATGAATGGGGACAAAAGAATTTAGTGTATCTCGCCACACAAAACATTACTTTTTCTCCTCTAGAAAAATATACTATTGTTAGCTCATACACTTGACTTGACCCATGAAGATCCATAAAATGTCACAAAGGGGGATTTGTATAATAAAATAATAAAACATTTTTCACCATAAATAAAATAAAGACGGAAGACAGCTGCTTCAAATGACAAAACAAACGTCCAGTAATTGGATAAGGGTAATTGAAAAACGAAGGCTGAAAGTGAATATGATTCAAATCTATAAGTTACAACAGCAATCGTTTTAGTTAAATGATTGAAATAATCATTTCAAATATGTTTCGATAACTATGTTTTTATCCATTTAATGTGTGGAGTAATTTTATTTCGTCCAAGTTGTGTTTGTGTTTTCACAAATCATCAAAACATTAAAATATTGATTTTAAGTAAACAGATTTTTTTAAGGAAAAAACACAAGCACTACAGGCCTGTGCGAAAATAGTGATTCACATTGGATTTGAATCGCTGGAGATTAAATCCATTGAAAAAAAAATGTTCTCAGGAAGTTTATTCCATATGAACGCAGTTCTCCAAGTGAAAGACTTTTCAAACAGCGAAGTTCGAGGTGTACTGAGTTAAACTTCAAAACGATGAGCACCCACAGTCCGTCGCGTATTTCTGATATGCTCTTGGTGGAATCAAATGTGTCAAGTCCCTTGAACACTTCCCGTGAAAGTATCTATAGAAGAGAGACAAATCTCCAACCTTTCTTCGATGTTCCAGACTATCAAGATTGAAAGTTATGTTTGCGTCTTCAATCAGGCGGATTGTTAACCAAATTGGGACGCTTACTTGCGACGCCTTGATTTGCAACGAACCGTCTTCGGGAGCCTCGTTATATTTGATATTCATGGATTGAGTATTCTATCCATCCTATAGATGGCAGTTATGTGAGTAGTTATACTTACTCAATGTGAATGAATGTTATATAATTATTCGAGGGAATACGAGTAAAAATACTATTTTTCCGTTAACCAGCTGTCGCCTTCCTACGAATGATAACCTTCAGAAGTCGAAACTTGTGCGACCTGAAGATTAACGAGGTCATACCTTTTAATGTGCGATTCCTAGAAGGGAGTCAGTACTATAATATTATAAATTTGTTGATGAAATCCCATCAGAGAGTTGTATTTCCCAGTTTTTCAAATAGATATTCAGACAGGTAAATCTCTTATAACTTTTCAATCTCTATATTGTTCAACATTTCAATAAAAATTGAATCAATTGTTTCCTTGTAGAAACTCTTGCACTGAATATTAAGCATAGGTAGGTACATTTTCGTATCTCTCAAACCTTAAAAACAATGTATTTTTTTATCTATGTGTCTGTATCTCGAAGCAAAATTTTATTACCTATGCAACTGTATCATATGCTACTTATCGTTTGTTTATGTATGGTTTTAAAACAGTTAGATGCATTTGTACGCGCTCATCCGTGTAAATTCGTACATATATGAACATTGTTTTTAGAATGTATTTTTGTCCTATCAATGAATTCGCTGTTGAGCAAATAAAGTTATCATTATAATTATTGTATTAGTTTGAAAGACATAAGAAATTTTGGGAATTATTGGGAAAAGTATATTTTACTGAAAGTAACTGAGTGATTCACAATATGTTTGCCGTTTTGATTTTTCAACAAAACAGGTAGGTTTATGAGCTATCTTAATAATAAATTTTCAATTCTGGTTTTCATACCCCCTAATTTATCATGATACATACATTAGTGTATCATATATGTATATATCCTAGCTAAGACATACTATCTATCATTTTATTGGATTATTTTGATAAAATATTGTATTTGTACATTCTTTTAATTTTCAGTATATCTAAATTTTTGAATTTGAAGGGGTTATATTTTTAGGAGTGATTAGTTTTGGGGAAAGAAAGTTTTTGGCTTTCTACTACTCCATCTTGATACAAAAAAATGGGTGAATCTTTCATAGAAAGGAAGGAAGCAATCAATTTAAAAAAAAATCAACCCTATACAAAGATGTGCAGATCATGCAAAAAAGTATCTTTCAGACATAAACTGAAAAAAAGCCCTTTTGAAACATCTGTTTTCATATAAACATTGAATTACACGAAAGGAAAATACTTTCGAAACAAATACTTTCATATGAACGCTGAATTATACGAAAAACACATTTCTCTATTCCGTTTGTATTCCAAACATTCGTATAGAATCGAATTAGATATCATTCAGGGGATTTCTACACAAAATAATCAATGAAAGAAGTAAAATTTCACTTACATGGATGATTCCCACATTTTTTGTATCAAAATGGAGTAGTAGAAAGCCAAAAACTTTCTTCCCCAAAAATCTCAATTTTTATAACGAATCCGTTACTAAGATCTCAATTTCGGTTTTAGATATTTCTGATCTTTTAATATAAAAACAAAGGTGTTCATATAAATATAGTGAAAGTGTATCACTGAATTGTATGCAACTAACATTTCAAGATTGAAACATTATTGACAGTATTCTTTGCAGTGATGGTAATTTATAATCCAGCCTATATATAGTACTTCCAAACTAAATTTTGACAAAAGATGTAATGTATTCTGTTGAGCACGTTCGTAAGTCACATATTTCGTTTAACATATTCAGCTTGCAATCTTCTTGATGGAAAGATCAAAGATCAAATATGTCACATTTTCATACTTGTTTGAACTTGACATTCTCAATGTCCCTTTCAACAAAAATCCTCTTCACCGCATTGCAGAGTTCTGATATCTGCATAATTTTGTACCTACAGCACTTATTTTCATTAATGTTCTCTTGTAATTAATGGATGTTTTCATTCTGAATGAGTAGAGTGAAATATAATTCTGTACTGTTGTGTGAAATGAATGAGATGTGGCTAGATTTTGAGAAATAAAAGTTTCACGTAGATAATTATCAAATTGAAGGACACTAGTACTCAAATTTAAATTGACATTGAATTTAAAAATAGGAAAATTAATACAGTTTCTGAAATATTATGGGACCTGCCATTGAACATTGTATTTGGTCGTTCAGTAAAATACCTGAATTCTTGAATCTATCGATTTCTAAACATTCTAGAAGATTGAGTTTCAAACTTTTCCCTTCTAAATGTAATACGTCGTATTCATGATTGAACTCATGTCCTTCTGCTAAAAAATGGTTTGCAAATGTGGAATTGGTCTTTCTATTTACAAAACTACTTCTATGCTCTTTAATTCTTTGAGAAAATGTTCTTCCTGTTTAGCCAATATACAGTTTTGGGCAGGAGCCACAAACTTATATACTCCTGATCTATCCGACAACAAAGTTTTTTCTTTATTTTTTTTAATAAATTCACTTAGACTATTATTCGTTCTGTAAGCTACGTTTACGCATTCTTTTTTGCAAAAAACGGGCAATATTATTGGTGGGTTCACCCAAATATGACAATGTCCCATAACTGACGTTATCGAATCTTGAATTTGGGTATACCTGGTCCATGGCTTGCTTTTGTAGTTTTTTGGAAAAGATAGAGTCTATAATATCTACTTTATAACCGTTATTGATCGCGATTTGTTTGATCAAACTCAGCTCTCTCTGGAAATCTCGATTGCGTT
>WOGR01011677.1:0-10472 GCA_015342045.1 Leptinotarsa lineolata | reverse complement strand
TTTGATTGTATTGTACTATTTTTTGACATGTTCTATCCAATCTTTTTTGGCTTACAGAATAAATTTGTATTCTATTCTATTCTATTCTATTCTAAACCTTCGTCTAAGAGAAAGATTATTATCCAGTAACAGCGTCATCTCGTGAACAAAGCCACAAGAGGGGAAGAAACACACTCCCTACTTTTAACGATTTCTTCGTTTTTGCAAATAATAATTGAAGCTTTGTATAAGGCTATATACAAAGATTGAAGCTTTGTATATATAGTTTATATTCAAAGATTGAAGCAACATAAGTGCGAGCGCCCTATCCATTTGAATTTAAAGTGATGAGGCTAAAAGGAAAGGGTGTTCTCAAATTCATATGTGATGACTACTCGGCGGACGTGAGACATTCCAAAACTAATTAGAAAAAAAACTAACGGATTTGGTCCAAAAAGTATCTGTCATCCTTCACAAAATATTATGTGAACAAGCTTCTAGATAAACAGAAAGAGGAACAATGTTATTTTCGATTTGCCAATAACACCAAAAAACCTTGAATATTGTTATGCTAATTGGCAAAGCTATTATCAGATATCATTCACAGGGTAACTACAAAACATGATGAATGGAAGAGCATTGTTATATAATTCCACTTACATGGAAACCATAGCATCCAAACTGCGTTTACTTTTTTACTTTTTATTGCCCCATTTTTCAACAAAAAAAACTTTAGAAATTCAGGAAGAAAGAAAACAATCAACTGCAAAACAAAGTCTTGAAAAGTCACATATAGTCAGTGGGCATACTTGAAGATTTGATATAAATCAAATCATCTAAAGGAACAATTCGTCCAGGCCAGTCTCAACTACCTGACACCTATCAGAAAACAACTACTCCCCTGGCAAATACCACGAAGGGCGTTGGATTATATCCGACAGGTGTCAGTACAGGAATCTTTACTGAAGTATTTCCTGCATATGCTGTTGGCGATACAACTTTCGGAATCGATTTTTAGTTATTGGAACACACTTGCAGACCGGTTTTGGGCTATTTGGCCTCTTGTCAGTGCAAGGTAGTGGCCATCATCAACAAAGAGTCGATGATATTCCATAATTGAAATTCGAATTCCTTTCAGCTTATCATTCCTCAAACTAAGCTGAAGCGAACACCACCTGGTAAACAAGGTACTTCCAACCCCATAGGTATCCGAAATTCGCCCAATTCCTCGTATAAGAAAAGGTAACTTTGCACATATAGTCAGTGGGCATACTTGAAGACTGGCTATAAATTAAACCATCTAATCTAAAGGAATAATTCGTTCAGGCCTAATGGTAGGTAGTCAAGACTGGTCTGAACGAATTGTTCCTTTAGATGATTAGAAAACAAGTGTTTTCAATCCGAATCTTTGAGAAGTACAAGCTAACGATGCTAGATTTCCATGTAAGTGAATTTTTTTCAGTGTTCTTCCATTCATCATATCTTGTTGTTTTCCTGTGAACAATATCTGTTTCAATTTCATAACGAATGTTGGGAGAACAAACTGAATGAATAAAATGTTTTTCATGTCATGCAATGTTCATATGAAACCACTTGTTTCAATGTCCATGTTTGTTTCCAGAGAGATTTTCCTTCCAGTTTGTATCTGAAAGGAACTCCTGTCTGTACAGGAGTTTATTTTGAATTTGCGCTTTTTCTTCCATTCTGTGAAGTTTCCCAAATTGTTTCGTATAAATATGGAGAAGTAGAAAGCCAAAAGGCTTTTCATTCCAAAAACTAATCTCTCCTGAAAAATGTCTTCCCCTTCAACGCAACATATTTCTTCCTGTCACTGCTGACTTGATTTAACTTGATATCCACTCATGGAAAAAGTTTGAAGAGAAAAGACCACAGAAAATGAGATCATTAAATTTTTAGTGTTCCCCAAATCATCCAGCAAAACGAAAAGTAGAGCAGAAACATATTTGCCGTTATTATGAAAATACTATCAGTCTCAGTGCAAATGTATTTATTTCTTTTTATATAGTCTGTAAAAAACAACTACAATAAACCTGATTAGGAATGCCGAAATAAAGACCAATTATTGATCACCTTTTGAGTTTTATTCTTCATATACTTATTTATTGCAAGTCATTACAATTAATTTTGGTAATAGCACAATGCTGGATGAGTTGAAGGTAATTGTAACGACTCTAGGTATTCTAAAACGGTTGTTAACTTAGCAAAAATTCAAAGTCTTATTTTCCATTTGACAATGATTTTAGATATGTCTATACGGAAACTAGAAATATGATACCATGAACTATTTTCTGAACATAGACAATATATTTGTTTCTTTAGGTTGCCTTCACATGAAATATGTCACATGATTGTTGAAAAGTTTTGAGGGTTGTTGATGTGTGCGATGCAAACAAAAGTATTATTTCTTTATGGTACTTACTATTTTGGTTTAGTTTTCTGGTTTTAGAAAAGGGGTAGGTATAAGCCAGTAATACACTTCTCCAATAAATTAACACACCACATTGAAATTTCAAAATATTTTGTTGTCGTTAATAAAAACTCCCTACAATGTTATATTTGGTAAACCCCTTTTATATGTCATTTGTGAATGCGATATGTTTCGACTGTGGTCCAGTGCTTTAATTATTATTCGAAAAATTATAAAAAAGCACGAAATGTGTCTATTGAGTTGGAAAATCTGAACGAGTTTAAGACGTGTACTTAGTGGGTTACTGTTTACTGGTAAATGATTCTTAATTGTGTTTATTATGAGCGCCAATCACGTAATTTAACCCGTGATGAATGTATCCTCCAAGCAGAATACTTCTAAAAGAAGGCTGGAGTTACCGACGAATTGTTTTTCGATTCAATGACCCACATATCCATCATATGGATCTTGCAAAGATTCCGTGAAACAGACGATCATGCTCGCACACCATGGCAAGAGCAAAATCGAGTAACTACCCCTATTCAGGATCGATATTTGATAATTTTGATCCTTAGTCAACGGTTTGTTACACATCGAAGTCTATAAATTCACTTCCGAAACGTGTATGTTATACAAATCAGTATGGAATCTGTTCGCCAGTGACTCACGGAATTCAACATAACACTTGAGATTGCTGCCTGGGGTCCTCTATTAACTGCAGACCATCGAAGGGAGAGACTACGTTTTGCCACGAAACACGTCAATTAGTTAGAGGCTGACTGGGAACGAGTGTTAATCACCGACGAGTCCCGATTTTGTTTACACAATAACGACAGACATGTTCGTGTGTTACGATGTCCCAATGAACGATATGCTCAATGTAACTTTTCACAAACCACATTATTTGGTGGAGGTTCCGTTTTGGTGTGGGGTGGTTATTCTTTGAACGCACGTATATACCTCGTGGTCATAAACAATGGGTCCGTTACAGCTGAAAGGTACATAATGGAGATCTTGGAGCAACAGGTAGTACCATTCGCCCCTTATATCGGCAAAAATTTCTGCAAGCCAATGCCAGATCCCATGTTGCACAGATAGTCAGAAATTACCTCGAAGAGGATGAAATCAACACCATTAAATGGACAGCACGTATCCCGGATTTGAATCCAATAGAAACTATCTGGGATATCTTTGGTAGGCGATTGAGAGAGCATCCAATCCAACCAAACAACCTGCAGAAACTGAGGGTGAGACTGATACAGGTTTGGAGAGTACTGGACCAAAATTAAATAAGGCACATAATTTTAGGTATGGGCCGATGATGTGATGCTGTTATATGTGATAGAGGTGGAAACACTGTATATATTCGTTAACTTTTTTCCAACAATATTTTGTTTGTAATTTACTTTTTTTCTATGTTACGTCAACCCTCGATTTGACACACTACTATAATTATTGATACGATGTGGGTCAACTCCTATGTTTCATTTTTCCCCTGACTACAAATAAAATTGATTTATTGAAGTGGTGCGTTAATTTATTGCAGAAGGGTATATACAAATGAATATATATGAATGTTAAAATATTACTAGTGGATGTGCTCCTTCACGATTATCTGTAGTCTAAACCAAATATCATACTGATGGTATTTTTTTTTTGTATTGTAAAGACTTAGGATATTACTGTGGGCCTTCCCCATATGATGATGTTGCAGCTGATGCAATGTAGAAATAGAAAGCAATGTGAGCATCTATGTGGTTGTTGAATGAGAGTGTATAGTCAAGTTTCAGATCTAAGTGTCATGCTGATTGTGATGTGTTTATTTCTAGGCCAATATTCATTGAAAGTTGATCTAAGGGAACTTGTATACTCTATGAGCACTATTTTCCGAGTATTGTTTATAGCTTTACAGCTGTTTATATGAAAACGAAGGACCATTCTAAAATAATATTTAGAAAAATAAATGGACTTTATTACCAATAGGGGTATGAAAGATAACAATATAATAATAACAAAATGTAATATCGACTCGGTATCGATTGCCAGTCTGCTCTTCTCTTTGTGTAGGATCTGTGATGAGGGTTGTCAGGTTTCGAATAAGTCCGAAATGATTGGACAACACTATATGAATTTCTATGAACGATTTTATATTATTTTGGAATTTTGTGGCAGTATCACCTACATCTGTAGTATCATCTGCATAGATGTTACTGCTTGATGCCAAAAAGCAGATCATTCACATAAAGCAAGAGTCATATGAACCAGTTGATTCCAGTGTTATTAATTTTTCTGCATACTACTGGGAAATTTGAAAATACATCTTTATTCGTTGATTAGACTGCCAAAGTATTCACCCAAAAAAACGAACTTTATAGGCTTAACAAAAATAACATGTAAATCCTATGTGTTCGACTAAAAAGTATATGTTTTTATGCTGACATATTTTATTAATCTTTATTTAATAACTTTTCTTCAATAATCAATTGTTACTTTTATTTTCCTCAAATATATTTCTTATTATAGTTTCATACAGAAATCCAACATTTAACAAAGGTACATGAAGTAAAAGTTTTATGCACCCAGTTCTCTTAGAGCTTTTCTCTCTAAATATTTTTTGACAGCCTCCTCAAACTTTTCTCCGACAGTTCTATGAACCCAGTTCTCTTAGAGCTTTTCTCTCTAAATATTTTTTGACAGCCTCCTCAAACTTTTCTCCGACAGTTCTTTTTTTCCAAATATCAATTTTTGGTTTCTTTGGCTTCACTTCTGTTACGTTTTCTGCCTCATCTTTTGGAAGAACTTGTTTCTCCTCTTTCACTGGATTTTCTTCGGGACACTCATCATCTTTAGTTTTGACCTCGGAAACATCTTTGGTTTTGTTAGATTTTTCTTCTTCATTCTCACTATCTGAAGAATCAATGCTGAAATCCGAGTCTGCATCTAAGTTGGAAGACAAATGGCCTTTTTTTACCTCAGGTTCATCTCCACTTTCATTTTGGGAATCTCGACGTGCCCTATATTTTCTTTTCTTTACTGATTCTGTTGATCTGACTTTTATCCTATTGTGTTCTGAAACTATTTCAGGTATATGTTCTGACATATTACTTTCATCGTCTTTATCATTTCTTTCTGGTTCTTCCTTGATTTCTTCCTTTATCGGTTTTTCTTCCTTCTCATCATAATTCAGTTTTTGATCATATAGATGCCGATAGAAACCATCTAAATTGCCTTGTTTACGGACATCTCCAATACCTTCAAGATATTCCTCCCGTTTTTCTTGCTCTTCTAGCTCCCGCATTTCTTCTAACTTTTTTTTATAAGATGATGTGATGAAAGATTCTTTGTCCTTGAACATGTCACCTGAAAATTCACAATTTTTAGTTTAATTTTGAGCGTATAAAGGAGACTACTTGAAAATGAAAAATACCAATAATTTTTGGGAAAAAACAGTTTTGGATTTCTACTTTTTCATCAATGTACAAGGATTAGGTAACTCTCAAATATATCAATAAAAAATCTACACAGGGATGTGTGTACCATAAACAGAAGATTTTTGCAGATAAACACTGAATGAAAAAATCCATCTGAAGCAAAGAACCACTTTCTATTATGAATATTGAACGGGAATCACTTTTCTCATTCAGTTTGTACATCAAAAATTCTCTGAATATTATACACAGGAACTACATATTTAATTTTTGAAGAAAGTATTGTATTATTATTATTAAACTTGATAGGAAGAGTTCAATATTAATAATTGATGAATAATAATAATAATGGATGATTTTTTTTGGTTTGTATTTTCTGTGCATGATCGACATATCTTCGTGTAATAACAATAATAATATAATTTATTCATCAATCAAAGGTTATATAAGGCATTATACATACAAACATGCATAACACTTATCAGACTAGTCAAAAAAGAAAAGAAGGTAATCTACATATAAATTGTTAAGATAATGTGGTATAGTCGCAAAACAAACCAGAAAAATTATACATACAATAGTCAGTGTCACAATAATAAAGTATCACGAAATATTAAATTCTTCAACATTATAAAATACTTTTTCAAGAAGGAAATTTTTCAATTTGTTTTTGAATAGAATGTCATTTAGATTTACATCTATTAAATCTCTTATTTCATAACATTGGATACAAATATGCTTTGGTGTATAGTTTTATTGATTCATTTAATTTTTTCTTTACTATTTGGGATTTCCTTACTGTTTATATATTAATGGAGAAGTACAAAAAAACAATTTCTCACAAAAAGTAATCTCTACTAAAAATTCTTTATTTTTGATAATAACTGTACTGAATCTATAAAATGAAGTTCATAAACAATATTTGATAAATTCATGTGTTTTCACGGTCATGTACGTTTCCAAAGCTATTACTTTGCCAATAGTAAGTAAGGCTTCAGGTTCAGTTCAGAGAATCTGTCCTTGATAAATGTATTCCCAGCTTTCACTTGTGTTTTGTTGTTCACCGCCACTGACACATGATATTGTCATTTAGAATATGACAACACTTTTGAGATTTGGGGACTGTGAGCCAACAAAAACGAAACAAAGCTGATTTTTTCTACTAAAGATCTAATGTAAAAAATATTCTTGTTTGCATTTTTATTGTTAAGGGTAAGTGGTGTCAGAAAAGTAGCTCCCATGGGGGCTGTACATTTTTCTTTGCGAAAAACTTGGCTGAACAGTACTTTGCGAAATCAAGAGAGAAATATTCCAAAATGCATTGAAAGTAATAAAACAGTGACCAGAATATGGGTATTTCAAGGTCGATTTCAATCGTCAACCAAAATAAACTCTTGTAGGTTGCTGTGGAAGATTGAATAGATTCTCTCACTTTGAACCGAAACTACTCTTTTTTATTTTTCGGTGTGTCAACAACATTTGCCCCGTCTTCTGGGTAAGTTATGTAAATCACTTCCCAAGCCACCTATGGAGGGAGCATCATGGCTATTCACAGTCCTGTTAGCTTTGAAACGCAGCAGAATCGACACAACTTCAATTAGAAAAACTATTCCGAGAAAAAAATCTGGCTAAAATTAGGTTCAGACACATGATCTCTAGATGGTGAATGATAATTGACAAGTTTCTTTGGAAACAGATCAGAGCATACATCAACAGAAACATACCTTCTTCTTCTCGTTCCTTCTGTACTTGTCTTGCAATTCTCCTTTCATTTTCCCTTTTTCTTTTTTCCGCAGTGACTAAAAGTTTATTTATATATTTTGGTTTTCTATCTAAATCTTTCCTGGCAAGTTTTGATTGCTTTCGTTTTTGGTCCATCTCATCAAAAATTTCGTCATACTGGTAAACTGTTGGGTCCTCAGTGATTGCTTTTTCTTGGTTGATTTTGTCTTGCTTTTTTATGGTTTCAGAGGAACCTGTCGGTTTTATATCTGGTGTATCAGAATCTGAATCATCAAAAATGGAAGGTCTAGCAGTTATTTGTCCAATTTTATGGCCTTTATTGGGGATGATCAAACCATATCTGCAATATTGAAAGAAACAAATAATGAATAAACACTGACTACACATGAGCACTCTGAAAAATCAAAGAGAAATATAATTTTCTTTTGAATTATACTTACTGCTTTGCCATATTTCTTCAGCAAGTTATCTTTATAAATAACTCTGTTTTTTAGCATTCACTTCAAAATTGAATTAAACAATAATAAATATTATGAATAATGAAACCTGCTGCCGTTTCTGAAATGTCTATATGTCATTTGTTATGCCGATGTTTATAATAGACATCGACATAAGATTAAGGTTATGTCGATGATCTTAGAATTTTCTCTTGTCTAAGTCGATGGCACAGAATAATATAAGTACAATATTATTCTGTGTCAATCTGTGTCGATGGCACAGAATGTCTATGGTACTAGATTTGAAAATAAATTGCATGGGATTGTATACTTCTTCTTTTTATCGGTTGACCACGGTTGTGAGGACTGCCAGACATTCTTGTGTTAAATTTTCATCTGGAACTGTTTTTAACCTATGAATTATAGTTAAATATATAAATAAATGTATGAATATCCTTGTCCTGGCTTCAAAATGTTTCTGATTCAAAATGATATAAAAAAAGAAAATTTGAAAACAATTATCAAAATCGGAGTTGCTTTTGAGTACTTCAGAGGAAAAGACTTCGTTTATTCGACTAAGGGCCAGTTGTATAGGTCTCGTTTATAGTTTAGTTTAAACTTAGGTTTGAACTTATATTTAAACTTAGGTTCAAACTGATAAAATGATTATCTTTTGTATATCTTTGTAGCTAAGTTCAAATCACAACATTGACAAGTGACAAGTGAATTGAAATTGACCTGCCTTTCCTATTTTTCTGAATAATTGTAAGAAAGTCGCAAATTAGTCCATTAAGGTAATAAATTTTCAAAATGGCCTCCTCCTTGATCGCGGCAAAGTTCAACTTTTCCAATTGTTGCGCACATCACTTTGATAAGCTGTTCCTCAGTGATGTTCTGAAATTCCACCTTTATTTTATGCTCCAGTTCTTCACGAGTAGTTGATGTTGTATTGTAAACCTGATTTTTAATTGTTCCTTAGTGAAAAAATCTAGCGGAGTAAGATCTGGTGATCTAGAATATGAAACAGAAATAATACATTTATGTAAAAATATGACAACTCAGGAATGTACCTCGCAGGCCAGTGAATAGGTCCATAAGTGCCAATCCACTTTTCTGGGAAGGTGGCGCTCCATCTTGTTGGAAATAGATATCAACTTGGTTAGCCAGTGGCAAATCTTCAATGAAATCAGTAATTTGTTTTCTGAGGAACTGTAGATATCTTTTTGCAGTCAGTTGTCCGTCGAAAATTATTGCCCCCAAAAGTTTTCCTCCGATAATACCCATCGCTCTTGAAAATTTCCTTCTGGCTTCTGGCAACAGATGTAAATTTGTTTGAAACCATAACCTTTCATCATTCTATTATTTCTATTGAACATACCCAAGTTGGTGAATCGGGTTTCATCTGAATGAATAATTTTAAATGGAAAAGGTACATCTTCTCTGTATTTAGTCAAAAACCAGTTGTAAAAAGTAATAGTAATAATTCAATTGACGCTCTTTTTACAGCCTCTTCAATATCGTCAAGAACACACAATTCCTCACTATTGTTCTTCATTATGCAAGACATTCAAATCCAGCACGAACTTCACATATTACTTCAAATAAAACGCGTGAGCTGTAAACAATACTGTTTGTTGGTAAGCAGGTGATTCGGCGTCACCTGACACGGCCATTTCACAGAAAATGCGATAACATGAAAATAGTTAACTGACAATTGATGTCAAAATACGTTTTCATAGAAATATCAAATGTATCTATTTCATTATGAAAACAGGACACTTGTACAAAAAACTTTGTATGATATTTGTGTTAATTATAAGTAAGTTTCATTTTGTTCACTCACTTACTTTTAACACTCATATCGTGAATAGCTATCATCTATTTTGAATCAGTGAAAAATATGAAGAATGAATTGAAAATTCACGGCTGTCGAAAATTTCCCAGAATCATAATTTCGGTTATTGCTACCCAACTCCAGAATGAAGGGAGCATTTTCATCAGAAATCCAGCTTAAATTTGTGCTCCGACTTAACGAAAATTTACTCAACAATGATGTGACTGCACCGCATTACCAACTAAATACCTTAAAAAAAAACGATAAGTAACAGATAATGAACTGACATTTGAGTGGGATCAGAGGTGGCGGTGCCGGCTGCAACCACACAAACAATGGTCAGCGATGATCTGATGACAATGGCCAAGATTAGCAATGATGGCTTCACAGCGACATTTGTTCTTTATTCACTGTACAGGATCGGATTGGAGTATAGTGGTTTTCAAAAATAAGGGGGTGTGTGTACTTTTGTAGGCACGTAACAACGGGACAACGAAGTATGATTGTTTTTTAAATTTTATGATGAAATACATACCGTCAACTAACCTCAAATTCTAAAAACGTACTCAAAGTTATATGTAACAACCACTTTCATCACTTAAAATCACAGTGAATTATCTTTA
>WOGR01011676.1:0-10473 GCA_015342045.1 Leptinotarsa lineolata | reverse complement strand
GTAACAAATTTCCAAAAACAACTCTACTCAATGGGAAGACCTAACTTGTCTCTGGTCTAGATCCCTGCCCAGACTGGCCTAGATGGCAACAAGGCTGCTGACTCCCTTGCAAATGAGGGTGCTGCAAGTAGCTTTATCAGACCAGAACCTGTCATTGGTACCGCTTCAGGCTTTGCCAAACAAACATTGAACACCTGGATGAAAGAAGTTTTGAAGACTTCTGACAAAATCTTCCAGGATTGGCTCACTCCAAGGCGTTCATTCACCCTTCGAAGTTTGAAACCAAAAAGTTGTTGGACTTCAGTAGAGGTGAACTGAGATATCTAATAGGCCTCCTTACAGGTCACTTTCGTGTGAATCATCATATGCAGAGACTCGGACTTTCAGAAGACAGTGTGTGTAGCCTCTGTTTGGAATATGATGAAACAGCAGAGCCTATACTTTGTGCCTGCCCCGCCGTGGACCGAATCAGGTTTTCAGAGTTTGGTAGAACCACACTCTTGTCATCTGACCTGAAAGATCACTCACCATACAAACTAATCGGCTTCGTCAAGAAGCTGGGTTTATTTGGTCGAATTTGAATAGGTCTGAGCCACAATAAACCCTTGCGGTGAATGGTCGAATAGACCCACTCACTTCTGACCTAACCCTCCACACTTGCCCCATCTGTGTGAAAAATTTACAAATGACACAGACAGTCTACTTGAGAGTCTGTCGTGGGCCAGTGCTATAACCTCGAATTGAAAATAATTAAGACGATTGTGGATACTAACAATCGAAACGTCGTGAAGTAACTTTGCTTGAAATCTTTCAATTTTTATTTATTTTTAATTGTTCAATTTTCAATTGTTCAAGTTTTAATTTCTTGCTTGTTTTTTCATTTCATTGTAGTTTCATTTCAGGGTTTTTTGCTTGATATAATTGTCATTTTCAGCTATTCATTTCAATTTTCAAATTCATTAGTTCTTTTAGTGATTTCAAAACATTTTATATTTTACAAAGGGCTATGTATTACATTCAGCTCGAGGATCTAGACAACTGATTTCTCATGTTTTTGACAAGCTTATTGACGTTAGGTATCATGTTCGTTGTAATTATTTTACTGCTTCGCAGTACAACTAGAATCCTTCTTTGACCGTATCGCTTCGATTTTTCGACTCAACAAACCACGTCACGCCACGCACTCCTTTCATATCGATAAGGAAGGTTCCAGTCTAGACTCGAACCACGTGAAAGATTCTATTGTTCTCAACAAAAATAATAGAGCGTTTCTGCTTGTTGCTAAGAGATGGCGTTACTGTCTATGCTTGAGTTTTTTACTAGAACTAAATAAGTACCTGAACAACACTGTCTCGGATGTGAAAATTGTGCGTTCCGTAATGAATGGCTGAACTGGAGTGACAGTTCCTTCAAAAAAGTATGGAACTGCTAATTACTCAGAAACCACTGATTTGATTTCAAGAATTGAACCAGTCTTGAATAGAAAATTGGGAAACCTATCAAAGAACTCTCACGGCCCCCCTTTTGATTAAAAAAAAAGTTGATGACAGCTTCTCGGACGGGTGATGTCACTCTACTGTTATTCTTATTGAAAAGAACCTTTTTTCAATTTCGTGCGATCTTGTTATTTTGTCCTCTTTGAAAGTTAGAGGTGTGAGGACATTTTAGGTTCAATCTGTGTGGTGGACGTCTTCGCTATGCTAGGGAAGGGAGAAAGCAAATTGGACACGCACGGAAAGGTTGGTGTGGGTACATGCTGAGAGTAATCGTTGTTCAAGACACTAATTGGGGCATATTCAACGCCCTCCAAGTATCAACGGACAGTCCTCAGGGGGGCACGGGGTAAAACACACGATGCTCCCAGTAGACCAGGCATACCTATTAACGGAACAGCATCTGAAGTTGTTGGTATCTTTTCAGCTACTAGGTTGAGAAATACTGTCAATGAAAGAAGTATGGTGACACCTGAAATGAAGAATTTTCAATAGAGGGTTTCGGATTAGGACTCAGGGTTGCTACCACCAACATCTCGCGTCAAAATTGTCAACAATTTCATCGACAGACTTTCATCATCTCAGTATCCCAAAGATTTCATAAAAAAATCAGCATCGAACAGATGTTTAGTAATGGAAAACTTCTCAATTTCAAACTACTATTAACTATTCAAAAAAACTTTATTATCTTGATAGATAGATAGATGTTTATTGACTACGTTATATAAAAAATTACATTTGTAGCAGGTCATGAGCTGTGGACAATTTGTATGTATAAAATAGTGGAACACAGTATGCACTTAAAGACAAAAAATCGCATAGGCATGAAATACTATAAGTATAGATAATATTTGCGGAGCGGGCAATCAGACAGGTTAATTATTAGCGAAGTTTATTAGCGAAATATATTGGGAGGCAGATCTGTGACAGAAAATAGGACAAAACTTTATATATTATGGGCCATAAATTCGTCAACTGTGTAGAAACAGTGGTGGGAGCATATTTCCTTGACATCTGCTTTGTATTGATTATAATTTAGATTTTTGAGTTCATCAGGTAATTTGTTATATATATCCTAATATCAACAGAGTTTCTGGCTGACTTGCTTAGAAGATGTCTTTAATAAGATGATCATGATCATAAGTGATCATGAATTTCCATAAAATAAACAAGTCATCAATAACACAGCTTAGACGATGTCTTGGTTCTCTTAGCAGATTTTTATTTCTAGTATTGTAGCTATGGAACTCCGCATTAGTTGAGTAGGCATTTTTGTTTTTATGTGATCATAGATAACACATCAAATTCGAAAAATAACTTTCATCTTACAGGAAGAACCAAATATTAGTATTCGTGTTAGGAATCACACGTTAAAAGGTAAGACCTCGTTATTAATCAGCTCGCACAACTTTCTCAACTTCTGAGAGTTGTCGTTCGGATGGAGGCGATAGCTGATTAACGAAAAATCAGATTTTGAATAGATGCAAGAGTAAATTACACTTGAATTTTTGGAAAGCAAAAAAATGTTATTTCGGAAATTTGTTAGAATTGACATCATCTAATCGAATTAATTGCCCATTTTACTCACTTTTGTCGATGAATTTGTCTCAAATTGCTTCTTATTGATTTGTCAGACATTTTTAACCTCTGAAAAAAGTTCTGCACCGACCCAAATTCAGATAACACATATGAAATTTTGGAAAACATCGTTTTGTCATAGAGAGAACCAAAAATTAGCATTTGATGCAGTAAACTATGCTTGTATTTCGAAATATAGAAAAAACAATTCAGAAAAGTTGATTATTTTACCCATATTCACCAGAATATGAATTCATGGGCTTCTAGCTTCTGAAATTTCTTGGCGTGAAGAATTCAATTTATTTAGACCTTTTGATCTAACCGAAGAGAAAATCGTGATATTGGCCTCAAAAATGAATTGAGTTTTTTGAATGCTAGAAGGTTCTTATTCCAGTGAAGATATTAATCTGAACAACGTTGTCGGATGGAGAAAAATTCTCCATTTGCATTGATTGCTAATTTTTGATTCACCCTGTATGATGAAAGTTTATTTTTCGAGTTTGATGTGTTATCTAGGTTTGAGATGATAAAGATTTTTTCAACCAGTTACATTTTCTGACAAATCGATGATGAAATGGTTTTCCATTTGTAAGACTCACAGTGTATATTAACCTGACAGTATTGCGAGAAACTGTTGGCATGAATATGTTTATCTACGGCCACACAAAAGTGGATTATTTCAAAAAATCATTTCCGATAATGAAAACTTGTTGACAATTTGTTTTTTATAATCGTTTTCACTTGCAACTTCTTTTGTCCATGAGAAAAAATCTAGTTTCTTCGAAATTGTACCTCTTCCAGAAAACTAAATACTGTTTATGAAACCAAATGACTCTTATACTAGGAACTTTTTGTTGGTTCTCTAGTGTTGAAATTAAACTTTACACGATGTTGTCAAATTTATATAGCTTTCGAAAAGTTTCGGAATTCTGTCTTCTTGTTTGTCATATAAAATGTGCATTCTGAGGAACATTGCTAAAAGAGTGTTTTCGTGTAAATCCTACACTTTTCAAACAGTCGAGGAATCAAAATGTATTGATCAGTGTGAATCAAAATACCCTGATTTGCTAATTTGAAGAGCTCTGTTGGATATTATTTACCTCGGTTGGTGTTTAGGAATGAATTTACAGATAGTTCAATCATGTTAATAGTTCTATTAGGAATTCCATAATCGGTTCACTTTGAAATGTGCCCTAAGGATTTTCTTGTAAAACATTGTTATGATAATTCATCCGAATTCATATGTACACAATTTCAAGCGTTTATTGCATAAAACTCACAGAGTTATATAAACAATTATCGAAAGAAACAGAAAGCCTGCTTTCACTGTAACTAATTTTCCTCGCAAAAATTTTTCGAATGATAATAATAATGATAATCCGTTATTTCCAATCAGACAATGAAATTGTGTAGGAAGTGTCAATAGAAAATACAAATTATAAAAGAAAAGGGGAAGACAGGTTCATACTCTAAAACTGAGATGAATATGAGTTATTCAAAGAATTTTTGCAAAACAAAAATATTTTTGTATTAAGTAATTATTTGATGATTTTTTGAACACAGAGAAAGTATTCAAGGCCTCTAAATCGTCTGGAAGGTGACTTTATATCTTTGTACCAATGTATTTCGGTCTACATGACTTTACTTTGAATCTAGCTAATGGCATATAGAAATAATTCTTGGTTTTAGTATCGAGATGATGAAGTTTTAGATTTGTTGTAAAAGCTGAAGCATTTTGGAACTCACACATACACAGTTCAGAAATATAAACTGATGGTAAAGTTAGGACACCGTACTCCTTGAAAATTGCGAAGTGAACAATTTGCTATGCACCTCAGAATTCCTTTTTGTGCTCTTAAAACATTTCCTACTGTGGAAGATCCACCCCAGAAAGAGACACCGTACCTAAGTCTAAATTCTACTTGAGCATATTGAGCAACTGACTTTGTGTTAGAACTGTTCGTTAGTTGATAAAGAGAGACTTCAATGAAATGAGTTTAGAAAACAATTGGTGACAGCGGGCTTTCCAGTTGAGGAACTCATCTAGAATAATCCCCAAGAATTTTATATTGTGATCAGTATTTGTTAGGGTTGTTCATGAAATATATGCTTTCCACTCTGTTTTGCCAATTGTGAATACGAATAACTTCTGTTTTGTCTGCACTGAAGAAGGAATCCATTGTCATTGAGGTAATTTGATATCCTGCTTACAATTCTACTATTTCAGTTTCAAAGTTTTTAGTTTTCAGAAACTCATTCAATGCTAACTTTATTGATAGGAATTTCATTGGAGCACTGAGTTGATGAAAGACTACCGAAAAAAATGCCATAAAGCTCAAGGCCATATGTCTGGTGGGGAAAACCCTGCAATATTAACCGAAATCCTTTGCATCGAACTTGCTGCGGCTCCAACGAAGTCGCTTCATCGGATCACCTAGTGATTTAATGTCTATGTGGAAGTGTTCACTAAACTGGACGGTGATTGTCAGAAGTGTGTGATCTATATGAAATAATGTGTTGACACTGAGAAGTCTAGCATGACCCGCGTGTCAAACGTGACCCACACTGTGTGCAAACATAAAGTGCAACATACGTCATGAAGCATATACCTAATGTCAGCTTTTCTCCGGAGTCTGGCGGTAGAGTGAAACCCAGGAGTGCCATGGATGAGATCAAAACGCAGGGTACTATGAGGTTGAAGAAATAGTAGAGGGTCCGTCTTCTGATTTGGATGGTGAATGTCACGTCTACGTACGGTTCTGGGCAGCATTGGTAAACGATGGTATTCTTCTTTCCGGGCATCCCTGCAAGGAAATAGTCAAGTTTAATTCATTCAATGAACGAAATGCTAATGTGGAAGCGGTACATGCTACAAAAAACCCCCGCCGTGTCTTCTAAAGAATAGACTCAAATAAGACAGGTTGAAATTGGTTTAGAGGGGGAGATCTTATGTATAAAGTTGAAAAGCATATAATATTGATATTGATGAGGATTTGCAAAAATTTCATATTACTAATAATAACTGTGAACTTTTCCCTTAGTTTTGTTTACCAATTAGAACAGTTTATATAATTGAAGTTTTGTCATTTCATTGAAAAAGTCAACTAAACAATTGCAGCAAATCCACGCATGCAACTTGTGGCTTTACGATTTAGCTGAGTTGTAACAGTTTGGCTGAAAAGTTCGTAGGCTGACAAAGAAAAAAATTTTCTGATAAAATTTTACGATATCTTTAGCCTCAAAATAGGCCCTAGTTTTGACAATTACTTCTTGGTTTCATTCTCTATGGCATATTGAACGGCACTAGATTCGTTCTTCTATGAAACCGGGCTAGTTTTGCTCAACATGCTTTAGAGAACGACCACAGAATAAGTGGAAAATGTTAAAAATTGTTGAGAGCGGTACACGACAACAAGTTTCTGGATGCCTTCGAAAGCTTGGAAATCGAAAACCGTGGAATGAGTTCTAACTACACCTTGTACCTTTTGAGAATATTTTCCGTCTAAGTTCTACTCCAAAACGAGGCTGAACATTGATATTTTCGGCTATAGGCCTTTCGTCTATTCTGAAATGGTGCGGGACTTGCTCAATTGTTGAGCCATTAAAAACAAGCTTCAGATACTGTTTACATTACGAAAACAAATTAAAAGGATGAATACATAAACCAAACAAATGACAGGGTAAAAAAAACATAATATGAGAGTAAAACGAAAAGAATAAAACGAAATTGGAAACCAAATATCTCGTCTATAATAACTGAAACTCAAAACAAGAGATGGCTCGTATGTACTCAAAAATGAAATTATTTTTTTTTTCTCTCACAAGGTAGGATTTCAACTTACACGAAAACCCCAATTACTTTATTCAGGCTTGGCGGAAATTCTGAACTCGCCTGGCCGATGAGCTATTTTTTAGAATTAAACATGTGTGATATTTACACATTCGGAAAGGGGTGTAGTATAATCTATTACCTTTCTTATGTTGTCCCCAAGACAATAACAAATGAGAGCAAATTTACAAAATTTAAATGACATTCTCTCTCCCTAAAACAACATGGGGTTAGTAAAAATCCAAGCGGATTTCCAACTCTGGTACGATATCCGTGTACATTGATAATCCGTTATATGTGCCACAAAAACAACGGAACACTGACAGCAATTTACCGTAAATCTACTTAACTTCTCACTTCAATGAGATGAATGGAAACATTTTTTTTTGTCTAATTTCCACTACGTTTATTTATTCTCACGACCGGTTTCGTGGTCTAACCCATTCTAAATTTTTACTTCACCAATACCCTTAGCTTGCCTTTCTCGCATTCCCAGTAGTATAACTTATCAACCGGATGTGAGCTTATCAGTTTGTTTAGTTTATCCTGAGCTTAAGATGTCTTCCCTGATGCCGCTAAAGGTCGACAATCATGAATTGATTCAAAGTTTAGTCTGTTGAAAAAGTATCGACCGAAGCTAAGTGGTCAACGAGTTTCTTATTTGAATATTGAGACTGACCTAGATGAGGATATCTGTTATGCATCAATTTCATGTTTTCTATGAATGAAATTTGACACAATAGCAGTTACTACAAGGTAGTAGTTTGGTAATACTAACCGATAGTAGCTAGGTACTACTATCAGATAGTAGTTGGGCCACTAGCACATAAAAAAACTAACACATTAGTAAAATTCAGTTATATTGATCTCTTGAGGACGCTAACTTGGCTTCAACAGTATTTTCCGCCAAAAAGCAATGCTTAATCAACACACGACATTATTTTTTATCAATTTCCTTCAAACTAACAGAAGTGTCTTCAGTCAAAATGTTCTATCCTACAAACCAATAGTCCAACAGCTGTGAAATTTATACACGTGACTTTTGAAGGTTGGGGTTAATTAAAAATCATAAACATTCAAAACTGTGTGTTAGCCTTTGAACTTTTCAGCCCACCTAATGAGGTACCCTCTATCCAACTATAATTAGGCAAGTGAATTGTAACCCTAACCTAGAATATTTTACGCAGACTGTCTCTTTTCGAATGAATATAATTATTTACTCACCAATTAGGTACCACTCCCCATTCGTTATAAAGTCCGAGAGATCTCCGCCTTCTTCTGAGTTCAGGACCAGATCAAGCTGCGAAAAGTTGAGAATATAACTTATATCATGACTAACCATTTGTGTACATGAACAAAACAGTCTAAGCTGTGAATATTCAACCAGAAACCTCTACCAATCAAAATGATACAAACAAAAACTCATTTCAACTCCGGGAGACTCCCAACTTATATCATCCCTTGATAACTAAATAAATGACTAAGGTGCTAACATGCAGACAACAATGCTATGAAAATATATGTCGATATCAACATACCTGAGGGAAATAAAGTGTTTGAAGAGCTTGTTTTACATACTATTTCTTGTACAATTCGTGGAGGATGAGATATTCCAGCCGGTATCTCGTTTCATCTTAGATAAAGATTTTGGTGGGGGTGTGGGTTGGCATTCAAATTCTGAGATGATTTTCCAAAATATGGCAAAGGAATCATTGATGATCACCCCAGTTTTTATTCGGTTCATTGTAGAAAAACGATGAATGCATTGAAGGGAAGATGTTTATAGCAATTTCAGAAGGAAAAGAAGTTATTTTTCATAACATGCGCTATCAAAATCAATATTTGTGACAAACACAAGTAGGTATTTAATCACATCCCCTCTACGTCTTATTTTCTCTAACCCTTTTCAGTTAGTCAACATTTTTCCTATAAAGAACAATTGCTTCTTGAAGGTTAATTCCTTCATTTTACATTTTTGAGGTTAACGTCATAGTTGGCATCACGGATCAGTATCAAATTCTCAAGTCTTCGCTGTGATTCGCTTGGTTAATTTGGCGGCATATAAGCCAATGTTAATTTGATCTCAAATTACGTTTTCACTTGATATACCGCCAAAAACATTAGAAGACCTCAACAAGGAAGAAAAAATATTTGATTTGAATTTGAAAAGTTGATAGTATTTGGTGATAGTTATCAACCGTTTTTCTCCGAAATGTATATAACCTTAAAATGAAGGAATGTCACTAGAAAATGAATCTATAATTGAATCAAGTATTTTATGAGAAAAATGTTGATTATTACACTGAGAAGTATCAATTAAGGTGGAATAAGACGTGAAGGTGATGTGGTGGAAAAATACTTGTGATTCAATAGTCTGTATTGTGCAAAAAAAAGATCGAGATGTTGCCATTTTTGAAATTTTTTAGGGCTAGAACTTCAGAAATAAGAAAGAGCACCGATTGATTTTTTCTTTGAGATTCTTTATCTACACGTCGAAATTACGTGATTTCTCACATTTTATTTTCAAAATAGAAGAATGCAGCTTATTCAAAACGTGTGCCTTTTCATGATTTCGAAAATTATGCTTCTGAGCAAGCTTTATGTGTAATAATTTGAAATGAATCCCGCTATCAACTGTTCATCGAATTATATACACCCAAGTCATATACCCAGCAAAATTCTGAAAATAATGAATGTGTATACATTTCAATTGGTTGAATTTGGTACACACGGTATAAAACCCTAGAAATAAGTAGCATTATAGTTTTATCAGAAGTAATAGAACCAATAAGGCTGTTTTTTGTAAACAAGTATATATAAACACTTCAAAACATATTTCAGTCATTGAAAACTTCAGTAGATACTTTTATAGTCATAAATAAACCATAAAGGGTTATTTTAGAGACAATAAAAGCAAGTGATACAAATCAGATATTATACAGATAATATAAAGTTGATTATGTTTCGATAACTTTCATTTTTGATTGTAATCAAGTCTTTCAACTGGAATGGCTCCTTTAAGGTTTGATAATGCTGAATATTACTAGCATTTCATGATGATAATAGTGTAACCTAACCTAACCTAACCTAACCTAACCTAACTTAACCTAGTTCTCACTGAAATATCAGAAAGTGCAAATAGAAACTATTTAAATATCAAGAACTGACAGCATAAAACTTTTGCGATTTGAGATGAGCACAATCTATGGGAATGCAGCTATCTCAGAGGTCTGTAAGCTCTTTTATATGTATGTGAGCTTAATCAAGAACCACATTAAAACTGTACATCATTAGAAAATTGACTTCGATATTGTGGTGTATTCAAGGAATGGAGTATCAGAAGCGAGATTTCATGCCGTATACTTTTTAGAAAAGTCATTATTTTTCCCATCGCAGTTCAAATATGATTCCTTTTTGATTGCTTCTTTGGAACCTTGATAGATGGCTACATCCATCAATAAATTGATGGATGTAGCCGTTAGGTCAGAAGTGAGTGGGTCTATTCGACCCTCCACCGCAACCCACAAGGGTTTATTGTGGCTCACACCTATTCAAACTCTACCAAATAAACCC
>WOGR01011675.1:0-10473 GCA_015342045.1 Leptinotarsa lineolata | reverse complement strand
TCTAGCACCTTCGATTGCCAAATATAAGCGTTATCCGCTCGCCTATCAGACACTCCAGTGCGAGTACAGTGCGGTACCCGGAGCGATATAAAAAGGCGACAGACATTCAAATAGTTTTAGTTGAAGTGTTTTGTTATATCGAAAGTGAAATAAAGTTGAGTTTGATTATTGTTCAGAAACCTCGGGTGAAAACATAACAAGTCTATATCAACAGACCTGATAAAATCAGTAACCATTTGAAACTGAATGAAATAATAAACAGAAATGAATTGATGGATGTAGTTCTCCCTTGATTATTTATAGGTGACGCCACTGAGGCCAAATATTCGTGTTTATTATCAGAGCTTTCATGTGATTGGAATTGCGTTCGTAAAATGCACCAACAGAAGTAATTCGACAATTTGGAATAATTAGCAAAATATAGGCAATATGAATATTCATGGATGTTCCGTGAATAATATATTTTTTCGAAAATGACGGAAGCCGGAAATGAAAGAGTAATCTAATGGAATTTTTTCGATCTGCTGCGTCCAATCGGTGCAAATTGAAGCTTTCAAATGTGCTATTTCGCTCTGTTTACCGAAGGCCTGGCATTCAATTAAGCTCTTGTAAAGCGCCGGAATTTGATTCTCGGAACATTGAAATACTACTGATGCTGAATAAAATGTTACAATGGACGTTCTTCGCCAATACAGAGTGTGATACATACAGGGTTAAAGGTGAAACTGAAACCTGTTGAAAGTTTCGACTTTTGAACTACGAAGTGCTAAAATTTACAGCAGAAATTCTTCATTCGAAATATCTTTCAAGTAACTGTATATTTTCGTGAAACGTAAATGCATCTTCTATACACGAAAATGTATTCTTCGCTGTACAACATTAGTTTTCATTCTTGTCTGTGTGGTCCGAGAAGAATTTTCACTCAATCATTTCAAAATGAAATTTTGCATTTTGGTATTGTTTGATTATTGACACCACCATTCATTTCCAAATTTTTCCACTCACGGTTTTCATTAAGAAGAGTCATTCATGTGCAACTTCAGTAAAAATAATAAGAGTAGCTTTAGATAATGATTCAGATGTGGTTTAATTATAATTAAAAGTTAACAGGGAGAATTTTCCAAACAAGACCTTTCTCAACTGAATTTAAAATCACTACTTCAATTCCTCTTTCAAGTGATTGTCTATAAAGCTTCTATTTTGGTTCTAAAATATTCTAAAGCACTCTTCATATAAGCCTCTAGTGCGAAACATATGTATTATACATATCTGTCAATTTGTATGATGGAAAATGTTTTTGATAATATTGTTTATTTCGTTAACAACTGTCGAAATTATTAATATTAATAACACGAAATCTGCAGTTATGGCATAAAGGGTATACTGATAGCATGGTTAATGGACTATCTTTGTTATAGAAAACAATATGTCGCTATAAACAATGCAACCTTATGCGTGGCCCTCTCCGAAATAGGAGTACCTCAAGGGTCGATATTGGGACCCCATATTGTTTGTATTGTACATAAATAATTTGGAGTAATGCAACTCCTAAAACATTCATAACATTGTATGCCGTATTAATATCTGTTCAAAATCTCAAAAACCTGATATTTCATCTCCTGATATTATTCATTGGCAGATTCAATAGAAGTTACTTCTCTGATAAGAACCCCCATTTGTTTAAACAGATCAAATAAAGATTTCATTTATATCGAAAGAAGAAATTTGGTTCAAAAGTAAGAGATAAAGCTGCAATCTATTCAACTACTACAAAATGGAGAAACTTTTAATAATTGCCTGAATACATTGACATTTAACTATATAACATGAGGTAATAAGCTTGAGGTCAGTTCAGAAGATGCTCAAAATGGTTGTCTTGAACTTCTTGACATATAAACAGCCTATCCGATATTTCACGCCGAACATTTTCGAACACAAGAACGTCAATATCTCTACAAATATTTATGCTGCCGTATATCCAATATTGAAGCAGGTTCAGTTTCGTGCACCTTTTGCTTCTGATAGCCCCTTAAAAAAGTTCAAAGATGTCAAATCTGGCGAGCGGGCTGGCCATTCTGTAGGACCCCGACGGCCAATCCAACGACTGGGAAAAGTAGTACCCAAATCGTTTCTTACTTGTCGGGAGTAATGTGGTGGTACTACATCTTGTTGGAATACAATATCCATATCGAGTTCATTAGGATTCGCTTCGACGATTTCAGTGATGAGAGGGTCAACAGAAGTTTCCAGCATATTCAAATACAGTACTCCTGTTAGATTTTGATCAATGAATAGAGGTCCTACAATATGGTTTCCCAATATTTCTACCCAAACGTTAATTTTTTCTGGATATTAGGTATGTGTTTCCCGGAAAACGTGAGGGTTGGTGTCACTCCAATAACGGCAAATTTATCTGTGAACATTGCCGTTTAAAAAAAATATACATTCGTCATTAAAAAAAAATATTAGGGAGCTAGGTAGGATGCCTTGTAATGGTTTCCGTCATGGTTTCGCAGAATTCAGTTCTTCGATCAATGTCATCTTCAGTTAATTGGTGTACCATTTTAATTTTGTATGGATGATACATATTCCTCTTCAAAAATCTCCACACAGTAGAAGGAGACACCTCACAAACATTCGCGACGGAATAAGTAGACTGTTCAGGATTTACTACCATCTCACCAATTATTTGCACTTGCTGTTCTTCCGGACGGACGGACACGAACTAGAGAAATTGAGAATTTAAGATCGATAGCATTTAAATATTACAAAATTGGATATCAGTTAATATTAAAAAAATTGAGAATGTGCTCACATTAAAATTATTCAGTCAAGTGTTTACATTTGGCAGACTGTGTTAAAATTAATATTATGCATGGCACTAACAATTTTTTTATGTTTATAAATATTTTTTCGATATCAAACATTTGTTAATGAATTCGAATTTGAATTTGAAAAAAATTAGAATATTTTTGTGTCATTCGTATTTCGTTTTTGCGCCCTGAAGGGGGCTTCTGCTACTGGGATACTTTGTTGATGAATGAATATTCAGAAAAGGTTGATGTCACTGCATTCCACAAAAAAATTGTTTATCAGAGTTTGGCCACCCACCATGGCTGCTGAGTAGGTATTACCACATATTCAGTTCCAAATCAATGGAGAAGAAAATGAAAGGTACTACTTGAAGTATTAGACTTGATTTCTTTCCGGCTCATATCTTGAGAAGAGAACCGTTTCCATATCTATATATCAGTCTAGTTGCAATACAGAACAGAGCCTCCGCTTTTATACGGAGTCGCCAAGTGAGAAATAACGAACAATTTGGTAATGCATTTCATTCATATCACTAGATATTTTACAAATTCAAGTCTCAAATCAATTCCACCGTTATACTCATTCCATTCTTTCGATGACACTTCATATTGCAAAACCGCACTTTCACCTTTCAGATCGGATAATAAGGGATAATTGATCACTACCATGCTGCATGTCACACCTCAACCGTAAAATTACCCTCATAGAATTGTTGTCAAGTTGTTCTCGTCAGCTCCACTTTAGTTAATAACAGGGTATATCATTTCAAGGCCGTTATAAAAGAGAACCAATATTGCTTCAAATCAGCCAACCAAGAGGGCTAATGTATCTAATACCTCACCTCACGAATCTTCTTTACAAATTATTCCCTACACCAGATGTTATATGAAAACTGCAATAAGCCTTTTTTATCCTTCATCTGAAAACTACTCACAACATGACCGAACATGTGTGAATTCGGATTCTGTAACACTGCTCTTTGAACATACGGTTAACTGTTCTATAAATTAATTGAATTATTTCAGGTATGAATTTTCACAGTTGAATTTTATCATATACAATGCGGGCGTAGTCTTACCCAGTTTTAACTTTCGAACGGAGCAAGATATCAGAGTCAAAAGAATTTTTTGTTAAAAGGAATCAGTTTTAGTACATCACTTACCGCCAAGAGGATGCTATCATTTTTTTTTCGAGTGGAAAGGGTGGTCCTGTGGTAATTCTTATAAAAGGTATTTCAATTCTCTATACAGTGTGAAAATGCCAAATGGAATAAATTCATTATTTCGGTTACTGTAGGTACATATTTTCAAAAAATCCCGTATATCGTTTGAAAGATCTCCTCATTCTCTATTCAAAAATATTATCGCTTTTGAATTGATTGCAACTATCAGGATAAAATGAATTAAAATCAAGTGGTTACCGAAATTTGATAAAAATACACTCAAAACTTATTGCAATATACTCAAAACCTTTTTCTTGTTTAGGTATTGATAATAAGAAAGTAAGCAAAAACCATAGCAATGTTCTGTTTAGAGTTTAGATGGTATCCTTTAAAAAACTGTAAATAATTTCCGTGGCAACGTAAGTTTAAAACGCCTTGTCAAATTGTTTTGTATGTTACAACATTAGAACATTAGTTGTCAGTATTTTAGTTTGCGTTTGGAGTTCATCAACTTCAAGTCTGACAAATGGTTAGATTAACGAAAATTCATAAAATAACAGTTGTACAAATGATTGGTTACGGAGATAAAACCCGAACACAACAGGAAGTAGCACGCCTATTTCACGTGAAATTTTCTAATTCACCGTTCATATCTCAAGGAACAATAAGCAAAATAGAGAAGCAGTTTCGCGAGTTTAGTCATGTGGGGCAGATAAAAAAAGCAGCTGCCAATGCAACGGGTGATGAACTCAAATTAGATGTGATGCTTGATGCATTCAGTATTATCCATACATCGATAGTACACATATTGAAAGTAAATAAAATGCATCCCTATAAAATGATTCCAACTCAGGATCTAATGGAAGACGATTTTGATAGAAGAACTTATTTTTGTGAGCAAATGATGGACAAGTTGGATAGCAATATCATCCAATTAGAAGACGTTATGTTTTCTGATGAGTGTACTTTTTCTCTTAACGGTCATGCTAATCGGCAAAACTGCGTCTACTGGTCAACGGAAATTCCTCACTGGATGAGAGAGGAACACACGCAATACTCTCAAAAGGTTAATGTTTGAGTAGGGATTGTAGGAAACCATATCATTGGTCCCTTCTTCATTGATGGTAACTTGAATAGCGATTAGTATTTGGCACTACTTCAAAATGATGTCATTTTAAGTTCAGCAAATTTAAATCTTGATCCATGAAACACTCATGTTCCAGTGAATACGATATGGTTTCAGCAGGATGTAGCATCTTCACATTACCAAGTTAATGTCCAGCAATACCTCGATACAACATCGATTGAATGGCCAGCGCGATGACCTGATCTTTCATCATTAGATTTCTTTTTATGGAGATATGTTGTCAAGTCGTTCGCGGTGAACATTTGTAACATCTACTTCGTTAACATCCATAGTTCTTTTTCGTATTCTACATTTCATTATGTTTTGCATTACATTTTAGTTACTGAGTGTATTTTATCGAATTTCGGTAACCACATTTCCGAATAGAGAATGAAGAGACCTTTTAAACCATATGTCACAAACCTATACTTTCCATTTAAAAAATTTGGGGTCGTATCTGTCATTCAAAGGGGGTTGAAGATAGGGTTGGCATTTTTACGTTGAAGAATGTCAAATTATAATTTAAATTTGTCGTGTTTCGTGATTTTTTTCAATATTTACAGTAACCGAAATAATTAATGTATTCCATTTGGCTTTTACACAATGTATAATGACCTCCACTTTTTCGAATCTCGATAACCGTTTGAGTAGATATTGCTGTTTGAATTTGGGACTAGGAGTCTTGTAAATCCGCCACTCTATGTCAGATTTTTTCAAATAAATTTTTACTGGAAAGAGAAATACGTTAGTAACATATTTTATAACAGATAAATGTTAATTCAAGGGCATTATAGATACCGAAATGTACAAAATGTTCTCCTTTAACGACCTTGCAGTGGAACAGTCTATTTTTGAACTCATTTCTAATATTTTGGAATGTTTCTAGGGTAATGTTAGCACAAGTTTCGGTAATTCTGTCTCTCATATTGTCCCAGGTTGCCTAACATAAACTTTCGATATGATATAGCCCCAAAATAGAATCGAGAGGAGTCAAATGCGGTGAACGAGCAGGTCATTCCAAGGGACCATGCCTACCAAACCACATGGGTACGGCTGATCCAACCAAGCCCATAGATGCCTTAAAAATGTGTGGTGCACCATTTTGTTGAGAAACAACTGGATTCTCGAATTCAATTCGACTGTGGGTAAGTGAATGAGGTTTTGAATAATTTGTAAATGTAAATTCGTGTGACCTCGAAAAAATATGGGTTCAAGAAAAAAATATGCTCGTCACTGAAACAAACATTTTTGATGCAGTTTCGATTTGCAATCAAACGTGCGGACATTAACCCACAAAACTGCAATCTTCTGTCTGGGTCTGAGGTATTTTTTGATGGTGGTTGTTGAGACATCATTCTCACGTGCAATTTTTATCTTGGACTGCAAGGGGTTATTTACTACAGACACAACGATTTATATCTGTTTCTTGTCCAAAATAGATTTTCTTTCAGCCTTTCTAGCCCTGAAAATCCTTTTAGTTGTTTGAAATATTTCAACCAATTCCCAATTTTCGGTAGATCGGAATATTGGAAAACACTTTTTCTGCCTCATGAAAATTACGGCCGGCTTCGGTGTAAATTAGGATTTCTTTCATTTTTCCCACTGAAGATCTTGGCGTGAACCATTTTTGAAAGTTTAAATGAAATGTAGCGAATTTTTAGCATCAATAGACTTACACGGTGTATACTTTAATCTACATAGTCGATGGGTGTTTTTTTGTTGAATACTGTGGTTCAATTTTATTCTATATACGTGTTATTTCCAGGAAGATTGTTTTCTTTTACACATCACAAACTTTGAATAACTTTTGATAACTAACTTTGAAGCTGTTTCAATCCTCTTTTGGTTGCAATGTTACGAATTATCATTTTTACTAGTCTACACCAATAACTCCACAACCGGTTATCCAAATTCAAAACAGTAAAGGTCCTTGTAGACCTTTAGAACGAAGGCCTCTCTGCGGCGAGTGTAATTCGACGTTTTTTTTTAGATGCCAAATAAATATATACCAAAGAAAGGCTGTATGTCCGTGGTAGGTACTTGGACTGAAGAAGTTGCGAGCAGCTATGGTTTCGGTGCAAAATAATTGTGTTTCAATTTATGTTGCGGCCATTCGCCATGGAATACCTAGAAAAACCTTAGAGAGAAGACTAAAAAAGCTAGACGACAAAAAAGACCTATGGGACCATCATGTGCGTTTCTTATCACATAATTTCGAAGCAAATTTCACCAATTCCACAAAAACTTATTGAAGCACGCAAGCGCACTAATTAACTTGGTATTATTCTGAAATCAAAAGAACATATGGAAAACAGAAAACTTGAAGAAGATAAAAAAACTTGTTTCAGAAAAAAGTCTAAAATAAAGAAAACTGAAAAACTAATGATTGAACAAGAAAAGACTGAAATGAAAACAGAAAATACTGTGACCGATGAAGAGATTAAGACTGAAGTATATAGATAATTGTAAAAGAGCGAAAAGCTATTTGTAAGATCTCAGACTCAGAAGATAGCAGCAGTGGAGACGAACCAGTCTTAGATAGATATATATGCCGGGGTTGTGGAGAAAATTATTTCAAAACGAAGTTAATTGAAGATTGGCTGCAATTTGTAGGTAGGTATTATGCAAGTTATGGGTGCATGAAAACTGCACGGAATTCGAAGACATGTGCTCTATATGTGGCAACAATAAAAAGAAAGCGCTCATGGAAGGAAGTGAAAAGAAAAAAAGGAAGAAATATTTCAAATAATGCACTGGCCATCTTACCTATACGCAAATAGCCATCTTACTGTGTAGTCTAGGATAGATGGCCAATTGTAAATATTTTTCTTTTTTGCTTTTTATTATGTGCCATTTAATATTTCTGTGATTCTTGTTGATTTTCATTAAGTGATATCATTAAAGATTATAACTCAATTTGGTCTCGGTGGTGTAGAGATTAGCACATCCGCTTTTCAAGCGGAAGACCGGGATTCGATTCCCCGCCGGGCCACCGTGCTGGGTAATTGCACGTCAAAAGGTAAGGCCTCGTTAATCCATTGCTCGCACAAGTTTCGACTTCTGAGGGTTGACGTTCGTCAGCTGGTTAACGGAACGAACAATTTTAGAACAATCTTTTTTTAGAACAACAATTTATCCGATTGTTTTATTTCCAATAGTTTTCTTTCTATTCGTCCTGACAAAAACAATGGTCATCATTCCTAGACTTACCCTAACGTAGGTACCTACTAATCATTCAATTCAGAGTTAACAAAGGTAAGTATAATTCATAATATTTACATATCTACGAACTTTGTGACTTTCCTCCACTTTCATACACTATCGAAATGCAAAAAATGTGAATGTCAACTTAACCCTATATTTGGTTCGATAAAAATAAATTATTTTGAAAACTTATCTGTTTATCTGATAAGTATTTCAACACTGTTTAAGAATTGGCACTTTTTTCACATCAATTAGGTACACGCAAATACGGTGTGAGGAAAAATGCTGTCGAACAAAGAAATAATGATCATTTTTAACCTATCGCAACTGACTGTGGCAAATATACGGCACAACATATCACAAATCGTCTCTGATAATCTGAATATGTAGGTAGGTACTCTAGATGTAAGCCGATTCTTTCAATTCTATTAACAAAACGATGTTTCAGCGTGAATATGTTTTGAATGAATATGGGCAATTATTTTCTCACAAAACATTCAATCGATGTGATCGCTAGAAATGACTACCTATGTCATTGAGATCAGCTGATAGATAGTTCACGATTACCATACAAATATAAGTATTGGTAATCGAGAACTTACAAAGAATAAGCTTATTTTTCGCATAACTTGAGTGTTTCTATAAATTTGATTGATTCCAAGGATTTGTTACTGAGTTTTACATTCTTCAAATTGAATAAACTCAGTGCACAGTGTAAATTTCTGTATGGAAGTCTTTTCACATATATTGTCTGAATGAAATAGCATTCGCTACTTATATCTACCTAACAGTAGGGTACCTACCTACTCGACCTTTCGTAGGGGCTCAATTAAAAAAGATGCTGTTGGAAACAGGTAAGTATCAATTGAAATATAAATCTACTGAATATTTGGGAGGATATATTTCGATGTACTTCAAAAAATAAACTAATATATTCATATTGTATTGATAATAAGTAGGTAAGTGTTCAATGAGACAGACCACGATATCTGTTGAGTTAAAATTGATTCTTCCACTTCGCGAAAGACCACAGAGATGGCGACAGCTACCGGGTAATACATTCTGGGCGGGACTAACAATAACGAGGAGTGTTCACGACACTGGCTTGCCTCCGGGAGGTTAACTTTCTATTACAGCCCACTGGTCTCAGAATCGTACGTTACCTGTTTTGATTAGTTTATAAACAACAAATCGTTATTTAGGCAAATTGTTTTGAAATGAGTTATTCTCAAATACGAAGTAATGGCCTCCGATTCATATTTGTATTGTGTATCGGAAAATTCTGAATGACTTCCATATATGAAGTATTTTTTCAGTATTCTGATTCATCATATTAATTCAAAGTAGTCATAATCATCGATTCATATTTTTCATCTGTTTGAACTTTGTTATAATGTGAAACAATCAGGTCCGGACTCAGGGCTCCCAGGCACTTGGCATCTAGGCCACCCCTCCTGAAATGTAGTGAAATAAATGCACTAATACGGAATATATAATTTTCAATTGACATCAACTCTCTATGTTTCAGTATCATACAACGAACTTTCTTCCGTGCAAAAGAACGAATGACGTCATTATAGTCAATAGACTGAAGTATCTCTGACTCTTTGTACATTACAGAGTGTAAATTCAGCCAGTTCTCTCCTATATTACATCCAGGGTCGGATTAAGGAGCCCCCCCATAATGAACATATGATAACTTTTCAAATTTTGATAGGCCAAAATGCAGAAAAAATTTTGGGATGCAAAAAAAAGTGTTTAATTATTTGGAGTTCTTATAAGAATACTTGCACAAACAATGATATTGTCATCGACATATCAGAAAGCCCCGATTGCAAGTTTCCACTTATTATAAATTTTGTAAATTTTTGATTTGATCTAGCATTTCAGTGGCAATACTTTTTTTAAGTGTAATTTGTACACATGAGTTGAAAAAAAAATAAAATGAGTAGAAAAATTCAAAAAACGAGCGACCCTGCAGGTCATCCTTCGAGCTCAAACTTTCAACGAAATCACTTGAATGAAAATTTTTAAACGATGCTAGGTATCAATTGATAGCCGTCGATTTACGCCATCTGTCTCCATTTCGAAAATTTGTAATTTTCTCAGCAGTATGTTGAAAATTCAACTTTCGTAAAAAATTAAGGGGCCCATAGTGTTCACTTTT